>QRFJ01001665.1:190781-255093 GCA_006176705.1 Cocos nucifera | reverse complement strand
TTATATTTTCAAGAGTTGAAAATTTAAGACATGAATTTTTATTTATTAACTCATAAAATGCTCCTGACCATAGGATCATCATGAGGATGGTGATTGATTCGAAAGGTTAGTGTACAATTGCTTCTTTATAGTAGATGAGTCTTGAGTCTACGGTGTAGAGACATCGGAGTGAGAGTACAGATACTCATTAGAGAACGAGGGCACTAAGCATAACCACCTCGAGTAGTCATAAGAAAGTCTACCTTCTCATTGATGACTGACTCAATGCTGTAGTGGTGTGTCCGATTCTTTGACCTGAGGTGCATCGATAATTCACCTTGAGGGTGTTATAGTTTGACTACACCATGACTGGATCTCCTAGCCATTCAGAATTCTGAGGTGTATGTTGACTATAGCATGTTCATTGTAGGAATTGGATTGCACCAAGATGAAATCTATCTACCTCGATGGATGAGGAGCAGCCCTATGATGATCATGAGAATCAAGTCTATAAGCCCATGGTTATGGCAGAGTGTGAAATAATAGAAAGAGTTTCTATTAAGGTTTTCACATCGGATATGAAACGAATGATTAAATCATATGATAGAAATTAGGGTTTGACGAGTTCACCTTAACCCTAATTTGATCGGAGCTCAAGATAGAAGTACTTAATCACACAAGTAGCTGCATCGAGAGGTTCATTTTCAATTTTGATGGATTGTCACCATATATTGCTAGGTGTCACTGGTGGATTTTGGGAGCAACTAGAATGATTTAGATGATCGATCATTCTAAGTTGTCTAAATCAGAAGTGTTATGATTCATCGAAAGGAGTTTCGATGATGTCGATGATGGAGATCATGACATGTCCCATTACCATACAGAACTAAATCTAACTGGGTCACATAAACAAGGGTTTGGATCTAGATATCATCAATTGGACTAACCCAGCTCAGTTGATTTGAATAAGATTCAATTAGGTTCAAGGAAATCGTGCTAACATACGATTGAGCATTAAAAGTTATCTCGACTGAGCCAAATAAGTTTATGCTCACTCAGGTACCTTTACCTGGTCTGACTAGAGCTTGTCCAAGTTAGAAAAAGGTTATCTTAATTTATGAGATAAATTTAAGACAACACCTGCCATTTTTCATCACCTGCTAATTCTTATACTTTGACTTGGTCAAACATTGACCTTTGATCCTTGGACATCTGCCCATGTGTCATGCACTTATTGGAGAGTAGATAGGGGCTTGTCCCCTCTCTAAAAACTATAAAGAAAGGGGATGCATGCCTAGGATGGCATGCGCCCATGGATAGGGATGCTGGAGTCCCATACGGATGGGACTCCAGGTTGCTTCTTGGATTCAAACTAGGTGACCCTCACCTATAGACTTTGCTTTGACCAGTCTTAGGTACCACCTTAGGATGAATCTGTGAGTCTCTTATCTGATTGGATTAGGTGATGTCATCCCACCAATCAAATTTAGATCTGATTGAATGAAGCAACATGATTCATCGGGGTGATGCAGCACTGCATGGCACAGTAGAGTCTATAAATAGACCCTATCTGCACCCATTTTTAAAAGACCCTATCTCCTTTCTCCATGCCACCATCTGGCTCTCTCTCTCCTCTCCATGCCCAAGGAAGTTGGGTCTTTAGATTAGTGCGAGTCAGGTAAGAAAAGGCTGATGAAAAAGGAAGAAGGCAGCACTGCTGCAGAAATGATGGGTGACCTTCAGAAGAAGTTTTGAAGATTCTCCAAATCAGATCTAGATCTAATTTTTGAAGAAAAGAAAAAGAAGGAGAAGATTTCCAGATCCAGCCTAAGTGGATATCGATAGAGGCCAGGCACTTGCGTGGCTAGATCCAGAACCTCAAGGCTTCGGTAGGATCATCAATAGGTAATCAGATTACCCAGAATCAAGATAAAATTAATTTAGAATTAATTTAGTTTTATTTTCTTAATTATTAGATTATAAATCAAATCTAAAAAAGTATTAGATCTGATCTAGATCTGAGAGAAAAATTTTGAAATATGCCTCTCGATCCAATCAGATCCGAACGAACCTAACTCAAGAAATTAGGATTTTTCTTCACCCACTAGAGGCGACTTTGACTACTTCTTAATCTTTACCGATGATTTATCTTGATATGGGTACATGTATCTTATGAGACACAAGTCTGAAGTCTTTGAAAAGTTTAAGAAATTCAGACATGAAGTTGAAAAGCAAACTGAAAAATCCATTAAGGTTCTTCGATCGGATTGAGGAGGTGAATACCTTAGTCGAAAATTTTTGGACTATCTCAAGCAAAATGGCATAGTCTCTCAATGGACTCTACCTAGAATACCTCAACTCAATGGGATTTCGGGATGGAGAAATCGGTCCCTATTGGATATGGTCCGATCCATGATGAGCTTCACAAACCTCTCTGATTTTCTTTGAGGACATAATCTATTAACTGCTATATATTTACTGAATAGGATTTTCTCTAAAACCGTTCCTACCACACCGTATGAGATATGGCATGGTAAGAAACCAAGTTTGAGTCATCTTAGAATTTGGGGTTGTTCGGCTCATGTCAAAAGACAACAAGCGGATAAGTTAGACTATAGGTCCTTTAAAGCTCGATTCATAGGATATCCTAAAGAGTCATTAGGATATTATTTCTATATTTAGAAGACCATAATGTGATTATGAGTTGGCATGCCATCTTTCTTGAAAAATAGTTTATTCAAGATAGCGGCATTGGAAAGCAGATCAAGCTCGAGGAGAAAATCTCATAAGAGCAACAAGTCAAGGATCTTATGAAACCAAATTAGGTTGAGCCAATACAATCACTACCTCCTCCACCTTGTAGATCAAAAAAGGTTTTCCATCCTCCTGAGGGGTACTTAGGTACTATCTCAGAGGAAGTAGAGCAAATATTCCTTGTAGATAATGGGGTTCATGGTGATGATCCCAAAATCAATGACAAGATGATATCGGATATCGACTCCAAGAAATGGTTAGAGGCAATTAAGTCAGAAATTGACTCGATGCACTCAAACCAAGTCTGGACCTTGGTAGATCCATCAGAAGGTATAGTACCTATTGGGTGTAAATGGATCTACAATAGAAAGATTGGTGCAAATGAGAATTTGTAGACATTCAAAGCTAGATTAGTGGCAAAAGGATATAGTCAGCATGATGGCATTGACTATCAGGATACCTTTTCGCTAGTAGCTATGCTAAAATCCATCCACATATTACTTGCTATTACAGCCTATTTTAATTATGAAATATGGAAATGGATGTGAAAACGGCGTTCTTAAATGGACACCTTGAGGAAGATATCTATATGGAATAGCCACTAGGTTTCACATCTAGTGATCACAGAGTATGGAAGCTGCAAAGGTCCATATATGGACTTAAGCAAGCATCTCAGAGCTGGAATACTCATTTTAGTGATATGATCAAATTATTTAGTTTCATCAAAAATGAGGAGGAACCATGTGTTTTCAAAAAGATCGGTGGGAGCACTATTATCTTTCTTGTACTGTACGTGGATGATATCCTTCTTATTGGGAATGATATTCCCATGTTGACCATAGTTAAAATATGGTTATCTAAAGAATTTTTCATAAAAGACATAGGAGAAGCATCATTCATTCTAGGAACTAAGGTCTATAGAGATAAACCGAATAGGATGCTAGATCTTTCATAGAAGATGTACATAGAGGAAGCACTAAAAAGATTTAGTATGAAAAACTCCAAGAAGGGATTGGTACCCTTCAGACATGGCATTCATTTCTCCAAGAAAATGTGTCCCAAAATACCTGAAGAGATTGAATGCTTAAACAAGATTCCTTATGCTTCAGTAATAGGGAAACTCATGTATGCCATGTTATATACACGACCTGATATAGCCCATGCTGTGAGTGTCACGAGCAGATATTAGTCAAATCCAGATGAAGAACACTAAACTTATATGAAATGTCCTTAAGTACTTAAGAAGAACTAAGGATATATTGTTAGTTTTTGGTAACGAAAAACTCCAAGTCCAGGGGTATATAGACTCAAACTTTATGTCCGATATAGATGATCGAAAGTCAACATCTAAAAGTCTGTTTATGTGTAACAGTCATGCTGCTAGTTGAAAGAGTTTCAAGCAGACATTAATAGCAGATTCTACCATGAAAGCAGAATGCATCGCTACATCAGAAGCTGTGAAAGAGGCATTCTGGTACAAAAGTCATCATAGAGATTGAAGTGATCTCATCGGATGTCATTCCTCTATACTGCAATAATAATGGCACCGTAGCCCTAGCTAAGGAGTCGAGATCTCACTAAAAATCCAAGCACATCGAGCGGTGATACCACCTCATCTGCGATTACCTCGAGAAAGGTTACGTCATGGTTAAGAGAGTCAACTCCGCATACAATATGGCAGACCCACTCATAAAGCCATTGGGCTAGCAGAAGATCGAATTCCATCTTGAAAAGATTGGACTTAGATTTATAGCGAATTGGCTTTAGGTCAAGTGGGAGTTTGTTAGATATGTGTACCCTTGAAGCTAGATTGGCTGACACTTGTAATATACTTCTAAGGACAAAATTATAATTTTGACCATAAATAATAAAATAGATTATTTTTTATTATAATGTGTATTTGAAAGTGTCTGTGATACATCCCTTGAGTTAATGCCAATGATAGTTCATATTTTCAAGAGTTGAAAATTTAAGACATGAATTTTCATTATTAACTCATAAAATGCTCCCGACCATAGGATCATCATGAGGATGGTGATTGATTCGGAAGGTTGGTGTATGAGTACTTCTTTAGAATAGATGAGTCTTATGTCTACGGTGTAGAGACACCAGAGCGAAAGTACAGGTACTCGTTAGAGAATGAGGGCACTGAGCGTGACCACCTCGAGCAGTCATTAGGAAGTCTACCTTCTCATTGATGACTGGCTCGATGCTGCAGTGGTGTGTCTAGGTTCTTTAACCTAAGGTGCATCGGCAGTTCACCTTGAGGGTGTTATAGTTTGACTACACCATTACTCAATCTCCTAGCCATTTGGAATCCTGAGGTGTATGTTGGCTATAGCATGTTCATTGTAGGAATTGGATTGCATCAAGATGGGAATCTATCTACCTCGGTAGGTAGAGGAGTAGCCCTATGATGATCATGAGAATCAAGTTCATAAGCCCATGGCCATGGCAGAGTGAAATAATAGAAAGAGTTTCTATTTAGAATTTTCACATTGGACTTGAATCGAATGATTACATTCATATGACGAAAACTAGGGTTTGAACGAGTATCATCCTTAACCCTAATCTGATCGAGAGCTCAAGATTAGAAGGAACTTAATCACACAAGGTAGCTACACCAAGAGGTCTGCTTTCAATTCTGATGGGTTGCCACCATATACTGCTAGGTATCACTGGTGGATTTTGGGAGCAATTAGAATGATTTAGATGAATCGATCATACTAGTTGTCTGAATCAAAAAAGTTCTGACCCATCGAAAGGTATTTCGATGATGTCGATGATAGAGATCACGACATATCCCATTACCATATCGAACTAAACCTAACTAGATCACACAAATAAGGGTTTGGATCTGGATATCATCAATTGGATTAACCCAGTTCAATTGATTTGAATAAGATTTAATTAGGTTCAAGAAAATCGTGCTAGCACACGATTGAGCCTAATGTTCTCCTTTAACAATCATTAAAACTTATCTTGACTAAGCCAAATGTGTTTGGGCTCACTCAGAAATCTTTATTTGATCTAACTAGAGCTTGTCCAGATTAGAAAAGGGTTATCTTAATTTATGAGATAAATTTGAGACAACACTTGCCATTTTCCATCACCTGCTAAATCTTATCTTTGGATTTTGGTCAAATATTGACCTTTGATAGTTAGACATCTGCCCATATGTCATGCACCCATAGGAGAGAACCTTGGCCCTTTTTCCTCTACTAAAAAGCAGACAGATAAGAGGTGCATGCCTAGGGAGGCGTGCACCCCATGAGGATAAGATTTGGAGTCCCATATAGATGGGACCCTAGTTGCTTCAGGGAATCAACCTAGATGGCACCAAGAAGACTTGTTTGACCCAGTCTTAGCACCATCTAAGGAGAGTTTTGAGGGACTCTAATATGATTAGATCAGATGATGTTATCCCACTAATCAAATTTACATCTAATTGCACAAAGGGTCGTGATTGGCCGAGATGATGTGGCACTGCATGGCACAGCAGGATCTATATAAACCCTATCCGCACCTAAAATTGAGAGCTTGTGCTTTAGCCCACACCATAAAGCTTTTCTCCCTCCTTCTCCATGCCACCCTCTAGTCTTCTCTCTCCTCTCCACATCCAAGAGGTTTTGGGCATGAGTTAGGTGCGATCCAAGCAAGCAAAAGGTGACAGAAAAAGAAAAAGATGGCACTGCAGCAAAAGACAATGGTTATTCTTCAAAAGAGTTTTTGAAGACCTTCAAAGATCTGATCTAGATCTAATTTTTAAAGAATTAATTGAGAAGAAGAAGATCTTTAGATCCTATCCGAGTGGATACCGGTAGAGGCCAAGCACTTACATGGCTACGTCTAGAACCTCAGGCAAACATCGAGATCATCACATAGTAATTAGATTACCCAAAATAAAGATATAATTAAATTAGATTTTATTTTATTTTATTTTATTTTATTTTATTAGATCAATAAGATTAGGTCTAATGAGTCTCAGATCTGATTAAGATCTTAGAGAAAAATTTTTGAAATATTTCTCTTGATCCAATCAGATCTGAACGAACCTGACCCGGGAAACAAGGTTTTTTTCTTCACCTACTACGAGTAGGAATTTGATTTCTATCTCCTATCTAGCATAGAAAGGCTATGTAATTAGTTTCAATAAGGACCACTATATTATTTTTTATGAAAGAAATAAAATTAAAATTGATTTCTTAATAAACAGTCTCTATCAGTTACATGTAGATGTACCTATTCATTATATCGAGCAAAATATGAATGCCATAGTAACTAAACAACCTAGAGATAGTTTAAATAAAAAATACTTGTGGCACCTTAGGTTAGATCATATATCAGAAGATAGGATTAACAAATTAGAGAAATTTAGACTAATAGGTCCATTAACTTTCAAGTCATATCCAATTTGTGAGTCATTCCTTCAAGGCAAAATGATCAAGCTGCCCTTTGTAGGACATAGGGAAAGGACCATAGAGTTACTTGCCCTGGTACATACAGACATTTGCGGCCCATTCGATGTGCCGGCCAGAGATGATTTTGTCTACTTCATTAACTTTATTGATGATTTTTCTCGATATGGATATGTGTACCTAATGCAACACAAGTATAAAACCTTTGAAAAATTCAAGAAATTCAGACGTGAAATGAAAAAATAAATCAGAAAGCCCATTAAGGTTCTTCAATCAGATCGAGGAGGCGAATACCTTAGTAAAAAATTTTTGGACTATCTCAAGAAAAATGGCATAGTCTCACAATGGACTCTACTTGGAATGCCTCAATTCAATGAGGTTTTAGAATGGAGAAATCGAATCCTATTGGATATGGTCCATTTCATGATGAGCTTCATGGACCTTTTTCGAGTTTCTTTAGGGACATAGTCTGCTAATAGCAATTTACATACTAAATGGGGTTCCTTCTAAAATCGTTCCTACCACACCATATGAAATGTGGCATGGTAAAATGCCAAGTCTAAGTCATCTCAAGATTTGGGATTGTCCATGCCATGTCAAAAGATAGTAGGCAGATAAGTTAGAATCTAAGTCCCTTAGAGCTTGATTTATTGGATATCCTAAGAAGTTTTTAGGATATTACTTCTATCTTTTGAAGGATCATAATATGATTGTGAGTCGACATGCTATATTTTTTGAAAAATAATTTATTCAAGATGGTGGCATAAGAAGATAGATCAAGCTTGAGGAGAAAGTCTTTGAAGAGTAGTCAGCCAAGAAACCTGAGAAACCCGATCAGTCTGAGTCGATTCATACACTACCTCCTCCACCTTATAAGTCAAGTAGGATTTTCTGTCCTCCTGAGAGATACTTTGATATTATTTTAGAGGGTATAGAAAAAATATTCCTCATGAGAAATGGGGTTCATGAAAATGATCCCATGACCTATGACGAGGCGATATTGGATATTGACTCCGAGAAATAGCAAGAGGCAAGAAAGTCAAAAATTGACTCAATGCACTTAAACCAAGTCTAGACCTTGGTAGATTTACCTAAAGATATTATACCTATTAGGTGTAAATAGATCTTCAAGAGAAAGATTGGTGTAGATGAAAATATAGAGACATTCAAAGTTAGGCTAGTGGCGAAAGGGTATAGTCAGCACGAAGGCATTAACTATCAGGATACCTTCTCGCCAGTGACCATGCTTAAATCCATCCGTCCATTGCTTGTCGTTGCAGCATATTTTGATTATAAAATATGATAGAAGAATGTGAAAATGATATTCTTAAATGGATATCTTGAGGAAGATATCTATATGAAACAGCCACTTGGTTTCACTTCTAGTGATAGTGATCATAAAGTCTGCAAACTACAAAAGTTCATTTATGGACTTAACCAAGCATCTTGGAGTTGGAATACTCATTTTAATGATGTAATCAAATCATTTGGTTTCATCAAGAATGAGGAGGAATCCTGTGTGTTCAAAAAGGTCAATGGGACCGCTGTTGTCTTCCTCGTATTGTACGTGGATGATATCCTTCTCATTGGAAATGACATTTTCATGCCTCGGTCAAAGTATGGTTGTCTAAGGAGTTTTCTATGAAAGATCTAAGAGAAGTATCCTTTATTTCAGAAATAAAGATCTATAAAGATAGATTGAAAAGGATGCCAGGTCTCTCACAGAAGATGTACATAGAGAAGGTGCTGAAGAAATTCAGCATGGAGAACTCCAAGAGGCGACTTGTGTTCTTCAAACATGGTATTCATCTCTCTAAAAAAATATGCCCCAATACATTGGAAGAGATTGAACGCATGAGCAAGATTCCTTATACTTCGGCAATAGGGAGCCTCATGTATGGCATGCTATGTACACAACCTGATATCGCCCATCCTGTGAGTGTCATAAGCAGGTATTAGTCGAATCCAAGCGAAGAGCACTCGACTTCTATGAAATGTATCCTTAAGTACTTGAGAAAGAATAAGGATATATTTTTGATATTTGGTAATGGAGAACTCTAGGTATAGGGTGATAGCCTATTTTGCAAGTGCACAAAATCAAGTAATACAATGATGAATAAGAGATCATTTCCACGAGGATTGAGTTTAATTACCAAAAATGAACACTAATTCCACTAATATCTGAACGATCGAAATTGAATGATAATAAAAACTAAAACTAAAATTAACTCTAAAGAACTCAATGAAAGCTGAATCAAAATTTGATTGATAAAGCACTAGGGTATATCTGATTTTACTTGGACCAATTATCAATTTCAAGTATTTTGATTAATAATCTAAATTTAATTATTAATGCAAGGATCAATAATCTTAAATTATTTAACAATCTCTCCCAAGACTTATTAAAAATACTAATTAAAATATATAATCTATCTTCCAATAGTAAAATAAATTTTAATCAATCATTAAGTACAATGATTATTCCCAAGATCCCACAGGTTAAATCTTCTGCTCCCATTCCAATTATTATTCCTATAATGCTTATTATTAACTCTAATTTATAATCTTCCTTTTCAGTACCAATTATAAATTGAAATCAATCAAGTACCAAAGATAATAATACTTAAAAGCATTAAGTACAAATAACAAGTAATTGCATTAACAAAGAAAATTAATATAAGATTTGGAATTGAAATCGAATCCAAGTTACATCAGGTACCCT
Organism: Cocos nucifera; assembly: GCA_006176705.1. NCBI lineage: Eukaryota > Viridiplantae > Streptophyta > Magnoliopsida > Arecales > Arecaceae > Cocos > Cocos nucifera. The sequence continues at coordinate 245,220 of QRFJ01001665.1, read as the reverse complement.
AGCTAGAAATTTAGCTTTTCATCATATCAAAATCAAACTCAAGTTTACTTGAATAAAATTCCAAAATCATCCTAACAATAAGTTCTAGAAAATAAATTCAAAGTAGACAAAGGAAAGAATTAAAAACTCTGAAGGAATTACTGAGCCAAATGAATCCTCTCTTCAAATCTTCTAGATGCTCCAAACTCTCCTTGCTTGATTTCTAGCTTTCAAAGATGATTCTTCTCCTCCCATGCTGGTAATTTAGGATCCTAAAATAGGGCTAGGGCTAGGGTTAAGATGGTATTTTTTTCATGATTTTATTCTATGTATAATTCTTTTTATTTGGTATAGAATCTCTCTTCCTTTGGATAGGCTTCAAGCAACCACCAACCATCTACTCCTTATGCTATCCAAATTTTTTGATTTTATTCTGATTTCTATAGTAAAAGAAGGAAAAGAGTCATGGTTAATTAGAGGAGAAGGATTTCTTCCTTCTTCAGCCTTTCTGGGTCCACAAAATCTACAAAATAAAGTAAGGTATCAGCTAGCCAAATAAGGTTTTCTAAGAATTGGTCCCAATTCTTTTCAAGATTTGCTCCTCATGCAAAATTAGTTTGGATTCTAATTTTCTATCATTTAGTTCTTTCTAAGATAGCTCCTGCCACCCAAAATTTGTTGCCATATCAGGTCCCTGTGCCAAGATAAACTAGGAAGAATCTAGGTGTATCAGGTGTTTTTCATCGTATCCAACATTGTTACCAACTTCAACTTACTATAGCCACCTCATCTAGAAGCCAAATTTAATTATGTAATTATGTTCCTTTCTTGCTTCTCTCAAAATTCTATAGGATTTGGTCTTCCTCAATTTGGAGTCCTGTATCTTGCCTTTTAAGGATCCTCATGCCAAAGTATCTAGAATTTAGATTAGTTGACTAGATGAGAGAGATTAACTGCTTGATTTGTTTTCTACACCTTTGATTTTTTCTAGCTGATGATGCCAAAAAGAATGAGGTGTGGGGTCCATTGATATCTTTATTTGGTTATTCTGCTTCAAGATGAAATCTAATTTTGATACAAGACCCTGATAACTATGGATGACAAATCCTACTGAATTGGACTCAACTAATTTCACTTAATTTGATCTTTAAAATATGGTTAAGCCCAATTAGGTGTGACCTAGCTCAATTATCTACAATTGACATAAAATATATCAAGTTCTTACATTTATTAAATTAATTATTATACTAATTTCATCAAAACTAATAATAATAATTACTAAAAAAATGCGACACATCAAATACCCCCAAACCTATGTTTTTGGTTATTCCCAAGCAAAAGAAAAGTCCAAATTAAAATAGAGAATCTAAAACAAAAATTAATACTAAAAAGTTTATTTAACATTAATACACTTAAGACCCATCTAGACATAAAGGAGTAATCCCTACCCAAATGCCATGGCTTAACTACCTCAACCCAAAATCGAAAGGCAAAACCCATAAGCTAACCATTCTAAACTCATTCATACTTAAACAAAATCATGCACAATCAATAGCTATCCTGCTTCCTTTAGGTTTTCATAATGTAATTCGGCTCAAACATCCAACCCTGCATGCAAAACCCTATCAGCCCATCCCCACTAGTTTAAACAATATACTCAAGAGATCAATAGGACTTTTATGGGTTAATTAAAAAAAATGGAAAGCATACTCAATTACTTATACTTTACATCTCTTCCTTTATTTATTTTATTTTATACTTTCAGAATAGCCTATGCACTTTAGCACTCTTTCTTAAGTCATCATTTGCCTTTTTACGTGAATACTGACATTGGTCATGAAGGCATCCGGTTACTTAGCAAATCATATATTCAATGTGCTTTGCATACTCATAATTCAAATCACTGTTTGACGTAAAAGCAAACATGGAGCTCATGAATGCTCCTAGTTACTAGGCAACTTGAAATAGTAGAGTAGATTATGCTTTTTTTCTCAAATGGAAGGAATACTAAAAATTTAGTATGCTCTAACTATTGTAATCAATTTATTCTCAATCAATATAAATAGTAGATATAAGATAGGATGGAAAGAAAATACAAGAGATCAAAAAGGGTATAGCAAAGGAATGCCTATATCATTTCTCTCAAGTAAATTGCCTATATTTCATTTCAACAAACATAATAAAGCTCACAAGTAGGATTGGCGAAGCAAAGTAACTATCTCCTATATGAGGTTTTATCTAAGTATTTACAAGTTTAAAATAGTCAATCACTGAATTTGACTTCCAAATTCAAAGCTAAGATAGCCAAACAATAATACAAAGGCAAAATCATCTCCCTCTATATCCTTACAAGTCATCAGTGAATCAATATTTTACTTTTTTTTTATAACAAAATACTAACATGAAATGCTCATGCAAATGCAAATGCACCCCCAAACCTGAATTGGACATTGTCCTCAATAACAAGATCACCACTACAATACATATTATAGCAAGGCATTCTTGAAGGTTAAGGGTACTCCCCTTTGTAGCATGCCTATGTGCTTGTACGAGTTTGCAACTTATCCTCAATCATTTTTTCTCTTTTATCTTCTTCAATGTGCCTATAAAAAATGAACAATGTCCATTCAAACTTTGAAAATGTAGTAAAGATCAAAATTGACTCAATTCACAAAAATAAAGAAAATAAAAAAAATTTTGCTTGAGTTGCCTCCCAAGAAGCGCTAGTTTATAGTCATTAGCTTGACTATCCCAGTTCATTATGTTAGTGATATGGAGGTTTTTGATTGCTTAAATCTTCCATCTATGTATTCCTTCAATCTTTGCCTATTGATCTTGAAGGTCCTCTCACCACTCTTCAGCTCCACAACTTCATGTGAAAAAACTTGTACAATTCAAATGGACCAAACCACCTAGACCGGAGTTTACCTGGAAATAGCTTTAGACAGGATTTATATAGCAACACCTTTTGTCCTACTTGGAATTCACGCCTCATAATATATTTGTCATGCCATTTTTTCATTCTCTCCTTGTAAATTCTTACATTTTTATGTGCATGGAGGCGAAACTCATCAAGTTCATTAAGTTGTAATCACCTTTTCTTCCTAATAGCTTCCATATTAAAATTTAGCAACCTAGTTACTCAGTAAGCTTGATGCTCCAGCTCCACAGGTAAGTGGTATGCTTTTTCATAAACTAGGTGATACGGATACATGCCAATTGATGTTTTGAATGCTGTTCTGTATGTCTATAATGCATCATCTAATTTTAGAGACCAATTCTTTCTCAATGAGTTGACAGTAGTCTCCAATATTCTTTTAATTTCATAGTTAGAGATCTTCACTTGTCCACTTATTTGGGGATGATATAGTGTACCTACACGATGAGTAACACCATATTTTGTAAGTAGAGAATCCAAATAACGATTATAGAAATGCTTACCTCTATCCATGATGATAGCCCTTGGAACATCAAAAGTGTATGAATATATATTTCTTTAAGAACTTAAGCACACTTTTGGCATCATTAGAGGGAAGTGCTACTGCCTCGACCCATTTGGATACATAGTCCACCATGACTAAGATATATTGATTTGAATGAAAAGGTGGAAAAGGCTCCATAAAATCTAATCCCCATACATCAAATAGCTCTACCTCAAGGATATTAGTTAGTGGCATTTCCTATCTAAAAGAAATATTTCTGATTCTTTGACATCGATCATAAGAAGAAACAAAAGCAATAGCATCTTTAAATAGGTTAGGCCAATAAAAACTATATTGTAATACCTTAGTAGTTGTTTTGCTTGGTCCAAAATGGCCCCCACACTCTAATGAATGGTAGTATTTTAAAATATTTTTAATTTCATAATCTGGCATATATTTCCTAATAAGCTGATCTGCACAATACTTATATAAATATGGATCCTTCCGAAAATAATATTTTGCATCATGTAAATTTTTTTTTTCTGCTGGTAATTAAATTCAGGAGGAATAATATTATATGCCTTAAAATCAACAATATCAGCATACTAGGGTGTGCAAGATGTAAGTAATATAAATAACTGCTCATCAGGAAATGACTCGTTAATGGATACTTTAGTGTCCTTAATTTCTTTACCTAACTCTAACCAAGATAAGTGATCTGCTACAAGATTTTCTGCTCCTTTCTTGTTCCTAATCTCCAAGTTAAATTCCTGCACCAAAAGCATCCAATAAATTAGTCTTGGTTTCACATCCTTTTTTTCAAGTAAATATTTAATTGCTAAGTAGTCAGTATAAACTATTATTTTTGCTCCTATAAGATATGGTCTAAATTTATCAAAAACAAAAATAATAGTAAGCAACTCCTCTATGGTGATATAGTTTAACTGTGCATCATTTAGTTTCCGACTCGCATAGTACACCACATGAAGCATGTTCCCCTTTCTTTGTCCCAGGACTGCACCTATAGCATAATTGCTTGCACCACACATGAGTTCAAATGGTAGGTTCCAATCTAGTGCAGTGATGATGGGACCTAAGATTAATTCTCTCTTTAACCTATTAAAAGCAACCAAATACTCATCAGTAAATTTAAAAGGCGCATCCTTGATCAATAAATTACAAAAAGGTTTGGTAATTTTGGACAAATCTTTTATAAATCTTCTATAGAAGCCAGCATATCCTAAGAAACTCCTCACTAATTTAATAGATGTTGGTTGTAGTAATTTCTCAATGACCTCCACCTTTGCTTTGTCCACTTCTACGCCTCTAAATGAAATCTTGTGGCCTAACACTACTCCTTCCTGCACCATAAAATGACACTTCTTCTAGTTCTACACAAGATTAGTTTCTTCATAATGCTGTAGAACTTTGGAGAGGTTAGTCAAACAAATATCAAAAGAAAGACCAAAAACTGAAAATCATCCATAAAGATTTTAATGAATTTTTCAACAATGTCAGAGAATATAGGAATCATAGACCTTTAAAAGGTCATAGGTGCATTACATAACCCAAATGGCATTCTTCTATATGCAAATATTCCATACGGATAAATAAATATAGTTTTTTCTTGGTCATCAGGTACAATAGAAATTTGAAAATATCCTGAATAACCATCCAGAAAATAGTAGAAGGGATATCCAGACAATCTCTCAAGCATCTAGTAAATAAAAGGCAAGGAGAAATAATCCTTGCATGTGGCTTTATTTAATTTTCTATAATTAATACACACTCGCCAACCAGTGACTGTCCTAGTGGGTATCAACTCATTTCTATCATTTATAATAACAATTATCCCCTATTTCTTAGGAACTACTTGAACAGGGTTCACCCAGCTACTATCAAAAATATGATAGATAATTCCTGCATCAAGTAATTTCATTACTTTAGCTCTAACTACTTCCTCTATATTAAGATTTAATCTACATTGATGCTCAATTAAAGGTTTATAGTTATCTTCCATTAAAATTTTATGCATGCATATACTGGGACTAATCTCCTTAATATCATCAATAGACCAGCCTAGTGCTTTCTTATGCTTTCTCAACACATACAGCAATTTTTTTTCTTGTTCAACAGACAAATGAGTAGATATAATGACAAGAAATATAGAAGAGTCTCCCAAGAATGCATATCTTAAGTGAGAAGGGAGCTGTTTAAACTCAAGCTTGGGGGTTGGCTTAGCCTCTACTGAATCCTCTACTTTCTCAATATCATTTAACACATCAACATGCTCGATTAATTATTCAAATTTATTTTCAACAAATTTCTCTTCAACATAATTAATCAAGTCATATTCAAAATTGTCAATAATTTTACCAATAAATTTATTAATCACATCTAATCTAAAACACTCATTATTCTCAAGAAAATATTTAGAAGAATTAAGCACATTGAAAATTACCTCTTCTTGCCCAACTCTTAAAGTAAGCTTACCCTCATGGACATCTATGAGTGCCTTGCTAGTTGCAAGAAATGGACGTCCCAATATCAAAGGAACCACTCTATCTTCCTCCATATCCAAGACAATAAAATCCACTAGAAAGATAAATTTATCCATCTTGACTAACACATCCTTCACTATACCTTTAGGATATGTCATCGATCGATCAGCTAGTTGCAATGAAATACTAGTCGGTTGCACATCCCCTAGCCCAAGCTACCTAAAAATAGATAAAGGCATTAAGTTAATGCTAGCACTTAAATCACACAATGCTTTAGTGAATTCAATATTGCCAATATTGCATGCAATTATAAAACTTCCTGGATCCTTTAATTTTGATGGCAACTTGTTTTGAATGTTACACTTCATTCTTCGATGAGCATGACTGTCTCGTGGTCCTCTAGCCTCCTTTTTTTGGAAAGGATGTCCTTCAAGAATTTGGCATAGCTAGGCATTTGAGCTAATGCCTCCATAAATAAAATATTTATGTGTAGTTTCTTGAAGACCTCCAAAAACTTTAGGAAGTTTTTGCCATCCTTACCTTGCTTGAGCCTTTGAGAAAATGGAACTGGTTGAATGTAGGACTTTACCGGCTCTTCCTTTTTCTCTTTTACCTTTTTTTCAATCACAGTCTCTTCTTGAGCTTGTTCCTTTACTTGCTCTTTCCTTGGTTGCTCCTCTAGCTGTTTTCCACTCCTCAAGATAATTGCCTTCACATGCTCCTTCGAATTTGTTTCAATATCACTAGGCAATGATCCTTGAGTTCTATTAGCTACCATATTGGCCAACTGTCCCATTTGCACTTTCAAGTTCCTAATGGCAGCTTGTTGGTTTTGGAAGTTTGCCTTAGTTTCACCCATGAAATCAGTAGTGGCTGTGGTGAGAGTTGCAACCAATTCTTCCAGGTTGGACTTCTTTTCTTTCTATGGAAAACTAGGTGGTCCTCTATTCTAATAATTTTGTTGTTGTTGCTGATTTTCCCAAGAAAAATTTGGATGGTTCTTCCAAGCAGGCGTGTAGGAATTTGAGTATGGATTGTTCTATTGCCTTCCTTGGTTTGCCACATATTGCACTTGTTCTTGTACTGGAGGCATGAATGAATTATCAATCAGGCAATCTTGAGTAGCATGTTGTTCATTACACATCTCACAAGCCTGCACATGAGTATTGAAAGTATTAATAGATAAATGATCTAATTTTTTAAAAATAGTGTCTACCTTAACATTGAGTGCAGTAATAGCATCTATCTCATGAACCCCAGTATTGTTGTTCATAATATTCCAGGCATCACCTAGCTTTGATATCAAATTATAGATCCATGATATCGCTCGAACGCCAATCATCCTTAACATCACAAGCACCCAGATATTATGTTGCGGAAGCTCCTGATCTTTAGCACAGACCTGAAAAAATCTATGACATTCTCTATGGGCAGCAAACCACCGATCCTCCACCTGGATCTGTGATGGGATGCCTCCTTCCTTGGTCTTGAGGAAGACGCCCCCTTCTCTAGGGCTTCTTCAAGAATCGTAGGATGGCAACTCTAGAGAGAAGAGAAGAAGAGAGTTGAGGAAGAAAAGATGTATATTCCATAGCTTTCACAGTAGCATTTTGAAATCCTAATACAACCTATGTATTTATACATAGCCATTAGGCCCGACCAAACAACTTTTCGGCTAACCGAATACATGAAAGCACTCACCGAGCCTATGTACACCTATGTCTCCCATGCTCTCATCCTTTGGATCTAGACCTAACCCATACATGAATTAGCCTCCTTAAGACCTCTCAAACCAGGCCTTAAGACCCCTAGGATCAACCCAGACCCTAGCCTAAAACAGACCCTCATGTAACTCTGCCCGTGCACTGAGCCGACTCAGTCTCAGCACTGAGCTGGCTAAGTTCCACTAGGTTAGCTTAGTCTGAAACTGAGCCGGCCCAGTCCTGTGCCGTGCTAGTGGTTCCGAACGTGCAGCTCTCTATTTTGCCTATGCACTAAGACTTAGCCGATCCAATTCTGGACTGAGCCGACTAACCTACAGAAAATCTTTTTTCTGCAGTCTTGATTCTTCGGCTTTGGTTTCTTGCTTCACCTTGTATCCCAGGTGTCCGAAGCACCAACCAAGCCCCTTAAATCTTTGGAGCCAAGCCCCTGACTCCTCCCATGGCCTCCCAAGACTTGGAAGCACCACAAATCCTCACAATCTCCACCTTAGTACTTCCAAGCTTTGGCAAACCTCTCGGCAATGACCTCCTGCATGATCATATTGTCCCTGCGCACTTGATAGCACCTGTGCAAACATCAACTCTATCAATTCTCTTCAGCTGTTGTGCACCTTTGAGGCCTTTGGGATAACCGCCTCTACTGCTAACGATCTATGCTTGCTTGGAACCATCCTAGAACTGTAGGATCCCTTCTGCTTAGCAACTGCATCACTTTCTCTAGACTTTCCTAAAGAACCTATAGCATTTTTGTACCAGCACATGCTGTACCATCTGACATGATCTCTTCAGAGCTATGCCTGTCCACCTGCACACGCCGCTCCACCTAAAACTGTGCATCACCGGTGCTCTAAACTCATGCCAAATTTTTTCTCCACTTATGAAGCCACCACTGTGGAGCTCCACCTATATCTGAAGTTCATCTGATGCTGTAGAAGTCAACTCTATCACCGAGTCCCTCAAGGCCAATCACTCAATGCTGCATTGTTGAGCCTACCGCTGCACCTCGAATACCGTCGTTGCCCCTTCGAACCCTTCATACTCTATGGCCCTCTTCAAAGCCATCTTGGATACCTCCGCAACCCGTGGGCACCTTCAAAACTTAAGAGCTCATCCAACTCTTTTGAAACCAGCGACTGAATCCTAGGGAATTCCATCCTAGTCCTTCTCTTTTGCCCCTACACCAGTCATCACTTCAGTTATGCTTGGAGAACCATCCTTCACCTGAACTGCGACTCTCCCTGATGCTCCTATAGAAAAAACCTAATCCATGATACTTTCGACTGCTAGAGACCTCCTGGCACTCCTTGAGACCCCCTAGCTCTCTCTGACATCTACACCCAGCCTTTTTGAGATACCATTGACATAATCTACTGAGATACACTCCTCGACTGCTGCACCACCGAGCCTCTCTCAGCCCCATGCCTCCAGGAAAGCACTCCACAGCACTCCAGTGCTCCCTGACTCATCTCTGCATTGCTCTATAGCCATCCAGGCCTAACATGCTAGACCTCCATGGATCATCCATCTTCATCATCCTCAAGGCTCTATAAATTCTTGCTCTGATCGAACCGTTGAATACATCTTCGACTACTTTCCCACCTTTCTGACATTGAAGGATGTATAGTCGCTTCTTCAGCCTTCCTTCGACCATTATCCCTTAGAAAACCTCTCTTCAATAGTCCTACACTGCCCATCTTCCTAGAGAACCCTGATGCTCTCTACTGAGATACCTTCCTCGATTACTGCATCATCGAGCCTCTCTCAGCCCTGAATCTCCAGGGAAGCGCTACTGCAGCACTCCAGTGCTCCCTTCCTGTCACATAATCGTCATACACCCTAGTCTTTCCACCAAGATTGATCAATAAATCATGCACTAAATCCTTCCACCCCAAAAATTTTTTTTTTGTTAATCCTCTTAACCTCCACCTTCAACTTGCTACTCCTGGTTGGCCAAACCATAGCAATAACAAGGTAGATTTGAGACATAGCATAGAATCCTTATGCAGATTTCTGATTTCATCTTGTACGACTTCTTCTTTCCTTTCATGCACCATCAAACTCTAAAACCTAGCTCTGATACCATTTTATCATCCACAATGTTTCAAGCATCACCTAGCTCTAATACCAAATTATAGACTCATGATATCGCTCGAACGTCAATCATCCTTGACATCACAAGCACCTCGATACCATATTGCGAAAGCTCCTGATCTTTAGCACGGACCTAAAGGAATCTATGATGTTCTCTATGGATAACAAACCATCGATCCTCCACCTAGATCTATGATTGGATGGCTCCCTCCTTGGGCTTGAGGGAGATGCCCCCTTCTCTAGGGCTTCTTCGAGAATCCTAGGGTGGCAACTCTAGAGAGAAGAGAAGAAGAGAGTTGAGGAAGAAAAGGTTTGTATTCCATAGCTTTCACAGCAGCATTTTGAAATCCTAATATAACCTATGTATTTATACATAGCCATTAGGCTTGATCAAAAAACTCTCCGACTAACCCAATATATGAAAGCACTCACCGAGCTTATGTACACCCATGTCTTCCATGCTCTCATTCTCTGGATCTAGATCTGACCCATACATGAATTAGCCCCTTTAAGATCTCTCAAATTAGACCTTTAGACCCCTAGGATCAACCCAGATCCTAGCCCAAAATAGACCCTCACATAACTTTGCCCGTGCACTGAGCCAACTCAATCTCAGCATTGAGTCGGCTAAATTTTACTAGATCGGCTTAGTCTAAAACTGAGCAGGCTAAGTTCCACTAGATCAGCTTAGTCTGAAACTGAGTTAGCCCAGTTCTGTGCCATGCCAGTAGTCTCGAATATGTAGCTCTCTATTTTGCCTGTGCACTGAGACTTAGCCGACCCAATTTTGGACTGAGCCAGCTAACCTGCAGAAAATCTTTTTTCTACAGTCTTGATTTTCCAACTTTGGTTTCTTGCTTCATCTTGTATCCTAGATCTTCGAAGCACCAACCAAGCCCCTGGAATCCCTGGAGCCAAGCCCCTGACTCCTCCTGTGGCCTTCCAAGGCCTGGGAGCACCATAAATCCTCACACCCAGCAGGTCTCCTTGCCATGCTCCTCTCATTGGGCCATTGGTAATTGTTGTTGGCCATTTCCTCCAAAAGATCATAGGCCTCATCAAGCAACTTCCTCATCAATGAACCTCCAGCAGTAGCATCAACATTAATTCTAGTATGGTTATTCAACCCATTGTAGAAGGTTTGCACAACCAACCATTTACGCAGCCCATGGTGTGGACACCTCCTAAGCAGATCCTTAAACCATTTCCAAGCTTCATATAAGGTCTCCATATCGAATTGCATGAAGGTTTGGATGTTGGTCCTCAACTTGGCAATCTTAGCAGGTGGAAAAAATTTTGCCAAAAATTTTTGTGCTAAGTCATTCCAAGTGGTGATCGAGCTAGCAAGAATAAATTATAACCATACTTTAGCCTTGTCTCTAAGTGAAAATAGGAACAGTCTTAGCCGAATTGCATCATCTGACACTCCATTCTGCTTAAGAATATCAAATATCTTCAAGAAGTTTGCAATGTGCGCATTAGGGTCATCATTGGACAATTCTCCAAACTGAACTGCTGTCTGGACTATTTGGATCAAAGCAGGCTTGATCTCAAAGTTGTTTGCCTACACAGGTGGCCTTGTGATACTAGATGAAGCTCCATTCACAATAGGCATGGCATAATTCTGCAATGCCCTAATTTTTGCCTCTTTAGCAACCTCATTATTTTCTACTGCAACTATCTCTCTTTTTAGATCTTCAGCCATTTCTAGATCTACTTTTATCTCAAATTTCTTCTTTTTTTTTATGACTTTTCTGTTTTGTCTATAGGTGCATTCAATTTCTTGACTTAAAATGAGATTTGATTTAATTCTCATAAGTCGATCCGATTCTCTTTTCCATGTTGCAATTTTGAAAGATTTTTTTTTTTGTAGAAGAGAGAAGAGAAAAGAGAAAGAAAAGAAAAGAGTTCTAGAGATGAGTTCTAAGGAGTCCTAAATCTAGAGATAAAAGAGAAGAGTATTTTAATTAGTTTTAAATTTTTATAGCAAACAAGTTAGCACAAAATAGACTCTCTATCCAGGGATTAACCTAGATCTAGATAGCTCCTAACTATTCCAAGATAGCCTTCAAGCACTCCAAGCCCAAAACTGACTAACTATCTCAGCCAAGTAAGTGTAAGATGTGGGAGGTCCACTGCTTATTACTTTTCTTAGGCATCAACTGAGTTGGTCAGATCAGACAACGGAATCAATTGAAAATCACCTTCTTAAACCACTTGCCTTAAACATCGAGCAACTAATCAATCCAAACCCGACTCAACTCTAGGGCTTTCTTGTCCTATTGAGCTTGAATATCCTAAGGCCAACATCTAATTGATTTTAGATTAAGATCCAAATTATGCAGGATAAAGAATATGATTTTTGGACTAAGAAAGGATGATCAAATCTCCATCTTATTTAATTAATGGGTTAAGTATCCTTAAAGTTAATTATGGAGATGCAATGCAAAGAAACAAGGTGTCCAATCAAGTTTGAAATTTTTCTTTTATATTTTTTGGTTATGCTATATTAGTTAAGCATTATGAGATGTCAGTATTTTTATTATTTTTTATTTTTTTATTTTTTAGGTTTTGCAAAAAAGTAAATTTAAGTGATTAAGTCTTTAAAAAAATCACTAAGCTATAAAAAGCAGTAAATTATTTTAAACTATAAAAAGCAAGAAATATCTAAGAATAATAAGCAATAAGTTAGTTGTACGAAATAAAATAATTATTAAACTATGCAATTAAGGTAATCTAGCTCGAAAGCATAAAGATCTACCATATATATAAAAAAATTTAAAGCAAGAAATAAAAATTAAAAAGCAATAAACTATATTATTATCTTTAATATCCAAGAAATAATAAAGAAAATATCTAGATTACTAGTAAAATCAACTATTCTTGATATTAACCAAAAACTTGATAGCCTATTTCGCAAGTATACAAAATTGCTCAAGTAATACAATAATGAATAAATGATCATTCCTACGAGGACTGAGTTTAATTATCAAAAATGAACGCTGATTCCACTAATATCTAAACGATCAAAACTGAATGATAATGAAAACTAAAGCTAAAATTAACTCTAAAGAACTCAATGAAAGCTGAATCAAAATTTGATTGATAAAACACTAGGATATATCTGATTTCACTTGGACCAATTATCAATTCCAGGTATTTTGATTAATAATCTAAATTTAATTATTAATGCAAGGATCAATAATCTTAAATTATTTAATAATCTCTTTTGAGACTTATTAAAAATATTAATTAAATCCTATAATCTATCTTTCAATAGTAAAATAGATTTCAATTAGTTCATTAAGTATAGTGATTATTCCTACGATCCCACAGATTAAATCTTTTGCTCCCGCTCCAATTATTATTCCTATGATCCTTATTATTAACTCTAATTTATAATCTTTCTTTTTAGTATCAATTATAAATCAAAATCAATCAAGTACCAAAGATAATAATACTTAAAAGCACTAAGTATAAATAATAAATAATTGTATTAACAAAAAAAATTAATACAAGATCTGGAATTGAAATCAAATCCAAGTTATATCAGGTATACCCTAGCTAAAAATTTAGCTTTTCATCATATCAAATCAAACTCAAGTTTACTTGAATAAAATTTCAAAATCATCCTAACAATGAGTTCTAGAAAATAAATTTAAAATAGATAAGAAAAAGAATTAAAAACTCTAAAGAAATTGCAGAGCTGAATGAATCCCCTTTTCAAATCTTCTAGATGCTCCAAACTCTCCTTGCTTGATTTTCAGCTTTCAAAGATGATTCTTCTCCTCCCATGCTGGTATTTTAGGATCCTTAAATAGGGATAGGACTAGGGTTAAGGTGGTATTTTTTTCATGATTTTATTCTATGTATAATTCTTTTTATTTGGTATAGAATCTCTCCTCCTTTGGATAGGCTTCAAGCAACCACCAACCATCTACTCCTTATGCTGCCCAAATTTTTTGATTTTATTTTGATTTTCATGATAAAACAAGAAAAAGAGGCATGGTTAATTAGAGAAGAAGGATTTCTTATTTCTTCAGCCTTCTTGGGTCCACAAAATCTGCAAAATAAAGTAAGGTTTTAGCTGCCCAAATCAAGTTTTCTAAGAATTGGTCCCAATTCTTTTCAAGTTTTGCTCCTCATGTAGAATTAGTTTGGATTTTATTTTTTTATTATTTAATTCTTTCCAATATATATCCTTGCCACCCAAAATTTGTTGCCATATCGGGTCTCTGTGCCAAGAAGAACTAGGAAGAATCTAGGTGTATCGGGTGTTTCTCATTATGTCCAACATTGTTACCAACTTCAACTTATTGTAGCTGCCTCATCTAGAATCCAAATTTAATTTTGTAAATTATGTTCCTTTCTTGCTTCTATCAAAATTCTGTTGGATCTAGTCTTGCTCAATTTGGAGTGCTATAGCTTGCCTTTTAAGAGTCCTAATACCAAAGTATCTAGAATTTATATTAGTTGACTAGATGAGTGAGATTAACTTCTTGATTTGTTTGCTGCACCTCTAATTTCTTTTCTGGCTGATGATGCCAAAAAGGATGAGGTGTGGGGTTTATTGATATCTTGATTTAGTTATTCTACTTTGAGATGAACTCTAATTTTGTTGCAAGACCCTGATGAATCCAGATGACAAACCCTGCTTAATTGGACTCAACCAATTTCACTTAATTTGACTTTTAAATCATGGTTAAGCCTAATTAGGTGTGACCTAGCTCAATTACCTACAATTGACATAAAATATATCAAGTTCTTATATTTATTAAGTTAATTATTAGACCAATTTCATCAAAACTAATAATAATTACTAAAAAATGTAACACACCATAGGGGTATATAGACTTGACTATATGTCTAACAATGATGATTGAAAGTCGACATCAGGTAGTCTATTCCTGTGCAATGATGGTGCAATAAGCTAGAAGAGTTCCAAGCAGCCAGTGAGAGTAGACTCCACCATGAAAGTAGAGTACATCACTATTTCGAAAACTGTGAAGAAAGCATTCTAATTTAAGAAGTTTATTGTAGAGCTCAGAGTGATGCCATCTGATGCCATCCCTTTATACTGTGACAACAATGATGCCATAGCCCTAGCTAAGGAGCCAAGATCTCACTAAAAGTCCAAGCACATCGAGTGGTGGTTCCACCTCATCCATGATTACCTCGAGAAGGGATAGTCGAGCTTAAGAGAGTCGATATTGCGAACAATGCAGCTAATCCACTGATGAAGCCTTTGAGCCAACAAAAGATTGAAGCCCATCTTAAGAAGATGGAACTTAGATTTGTAGCCAATTGGCCTTAGGTTAAGTGGAAGTTTGTTAGATGTGTGTCCTAGAAGCTATATTAGCCGATACTTGTAAATACTTTCTAAAGGTATTTTTATAATTTTGATTTATAATTAATAAAAGAATTATTTTTTCTATCATATTTATGTATTAAGTGTTTGTGATATATCCATTGGATTAATGGATATGATAACACATATCCTTAAGAGTTGAGAATTTGAGATATATGCTGTCGTAATTAACTCATAAATTATTTTCGATCGTAGAATAATCACGAGGATGATGATCGATCTGAAAGATTAATATACAATTGCTTACTTAGGATAGATGAATCTTGAATCTATAATATGGAGACATCGAAGTGAGAGTACAGATGCTTGTTGAGAACCAGGATACTGATCGCTATCATAGACGATCAAAAATAAAACCTAACTCACTACTATATAGATAGGATGGGTCAGGATCATATCCTTAGGGATCATGTTAATTATGTTTAAATAATTTAAATTATAAATTAAAAGCAAGATTAAGATTACTTAAAAGACTACTTAAATTAATTAAGAAAGTAAGTAAATAGCAAATTAATTAAAAGTTGGACTGCAAGTATGGAGATGGATTCTCAGGATCTCAATTGCTCTCTTGCTTTAATAGCCGGTGTTCTTTTTAATATACTTAAATTGATATCTAATCAATAAAGATATAACCTATCTTAGAGAGCATGGCCTGTACTCTTAGATCACAGCCTATTTCTTAAAGTTATAGGCTAGTCTAAATTGATTTAGATAGAATAAAAAAAATTAATTTAAAGATAATCTATCCCAAGAGTACAAATCGTATCCATAGATCATGAATCATCCCAAGGATTATAAACTATTCTAGATCAATCTTATAAGACATAAAAATATTATAAATAAAAGTAGTCTTTATTATAAATTAAAAAGAAATATAAAAGATGAAAAAATAGAAAATATCATCAAAACAAGATCATGGTGATCTCCTGAGAACAAGTTGATCAATTGGCAATCGGGAAGCTTCTTGCTGAAATCTTCATCCTGGAGCTTGAGGTCTTCCTTCCAACAACTTGGAGAAGAGATCAAGAACAGGAAGAAAAGATTTTATGGAGAAGAGGGTTGAGGTTTATGGAAAAGAGAAAGAAGAAGGAAGAGGGTATGGCTGATGTTTGGAGAAGAAAGAAAGAAAGAGAGACAAGAGGTGGAACATGTTGGAATAATCGATACTACTTTGATATTAATTATTATACCTACGGCTGCTTGGAACTACAGTCATAGATCCGATCTCTTGCACGAACCTGGGTGTTAATCCAGAAATATGAAAAAAAGCAAAAATTGATAATGGCACCTAGGGCTTGGCATTGGAACCAGAGAGAAAAGAGAGAAGAGAGTTAGAGAGAAAAGCTCTATATTGATTCCACTTATTATAAATGTTACAATACATGGGTTTATATATCCTAGGATTTTTGCTATACCATATAAATTCTAATAAACCCAAACTCCAACTAAAAAATATCTCTAGGCTAACCCAATACATGAAAGAACTCACTGAGCCCATGTACACCCATGTCTCCCATGCTCTCATCCCTTGGATTTAAATCCAACTCATACATGAGTTAGCCATCTTAAGATCTTATTGGACCAGTTCTTATGATCCCTTGGATTAATCCTAATCCAAGACCAAATAGAAAACCCATCTTGTTCTGTACGCCACCGTCGAGTTGGCTCTATCAGAAATCGAGCAAGCTTGACTGCATCTCACTCGAATCCTATCTTTTATCTATCTAAGAGAGTTGGCTCGAATGCATCCCAAGCTGGCTTGATCTCAATCCTAGTTGGCTCGATCGTGTATCCGAGCCAGATCACCTATGTGTCAGTCCCTTATTTTCGCTAATTCTTCTCCTGGCTCTAGTCCTTTACTCCACCTTATGTCCCAAGTCTTCGAAGCACCTGCCAAGCCTTCTCAAGATCCTCACATCTGAATCTCGAGTCCATGTAGGGCTACATACCACCTTCATCCTAGGATAACACCCATCCTAGCCTTGGGTCTCACACCTATCCTAGTCTTTCAGAGCCAACACCCTAGCTCCTCTAGTGGCCTCCCAAGGCTTAGGAGCACCACAAATCCTTACAATCTTCATCTTGGTGTGCCCAAGTCTTGGAACACCTGGTAATGTTCTCTTGCATGATCTCACTATCATTGCATGCCCTGACAGCCACTTGTGCACACCTTGCCACTACCATCCTTCTTCAACTGCTGAGCTCTCTTTAAGGCCTTTGGGATGATCACCTCCACTGCTGAAGACTTTGGCTTGCTCCTATGCGCCATCCTATAGATTGTAGGTAGCCTTTTGCTAGGTAACTGCATCATTTATCCTGAACCTTCCTGAAGAATTTGCAGCAATACTATGCTAGTGCCCACTGCATACCCTGATACGGTCTCCTCAAAACTTTATCTATCCTTCTACACATGCTGCTCCATCTGAAACTATATATCTCCGATGTTGGTGCTAGGATATTGGTCCTCCTACACTCCTTCGCTCTAAACTCATGTCATATCTCTTTCTACTTGTGAAACCACCTCTACATAGTGCTCCACCTAAAACTGAAGTCCCTTCGATGCTGCAGAAATTGACTCTATAACCGAGTCCCCCAAGGCCAACCATCCAATGCTGCACTGCTGGGCCTACCACTGCACCTCGAATACCATCACTGCTCCTTTAGACCCTCTGCACTCTACGAACTGCTCCAAAACCATCTCAGATACACTGCACCCTATAGGCTCCTCTAAAACCACCAAGAGCTCATCTGACTCTTTACTTTCAGCGATTCAAATGATAGAATCCTTGCCCCTCTTTTCTCCTTCCTTGCACTTCTTCCAAAGCAGACACTTCCACTTAAAGTGCCCTACTTCACCGCACTTGAAGTACTTCTTGGATCCCTTACTGCCCCTTTGCACGCCCTTCTTCTTTCCTTTCTATTGATCCCATGATTGATTTTGATGATTACCAAGCTTTGAGTATATTATGTATCAATCATGTGGTTCAAGAATGCATGTAGGATTTTTAAAGTATCCAAAATGAAGAATTTATCTTAAGGATAAATCCTCACAAGATGCCATACCAAAATTCTTAAAAGAACAAATTCACACATGTTTGGATGGCTTGGTATGAAGAAAGTAAGATTTGAAGAAGAGAAAATAAAATTGAAAGAAGCAATGATATTTAGAAGAGATTGGGGCCAAGAAATTCAAGTTTGGAAGGTCAAACAATGAAAAAAATAAAGCCATAAATTTTGAAGACCTCCAAAAAATTTAGAGACTTCTGTAGCAAATTTTGAGACTTCTCCAAGCTGTTTGGCATGCCTGCACATTGCCCTGGCATAGGTTCGAGAGGTCTCAAAAATAGCTCGAGACTTCTCCATTTTAGAAAATAGAAATCTTGTTTCTATATTCTGAGATCGAGACATCTCGAAAATTTTTGAGACTTCTCGAAGTGAAATTAAGACTTCTCCAAGAAAAACTAAGACTTCTCCAAATGCGCGATAGCCTTCAACGAGAATTTTCTACAATCTTTCCAATGGCTTTTTTTGGTTTCAATGGCTATTTCAGAGCTTTCAATAGCTAGAACTCACTCTCCAACCATCTCTAAGGATATTTATGTCCGATGTGTGCCCTAAAAGCTAGATTGGTAGACACTTGTAATATACTTCTAGAGGTAATTTTATAATTTTGATTATAAATTAATAAAAAAATATTTTCTATTATAGTGTGTATTTAAAGTATCTGTGATACATCCTTTGAGTTAATGGTAATGATAATTTATATTTTTAAGAGCTGAAAATTTAAGATATGAATTTTCATAATTAACTCATAAACTATCCTTGACCATAGGATCATCACGAGGATGGTGATCGATCCGAAAGATTGGTGTACGATCGCTTTCTTAAGATAGATGAGTCTTGAGTTTATGGTGTGGAGATATCAGAGCGAGAGTATAGGTACTCATTATAGAACGAGGGCATTGAGCATGACCATCTCGAGCAGTCATAAGAAAGTCTACCTTCTCGTCAATGACTGAGCTCGATGCTATAGTTGTGTGTCTGATTCTTTGATCTAAGGTGCATCGACAGTTCACCTTGAGAGTATTATAGTTTGACTACATCATATAACTTGGTCTCCTAGCCATTCAAAATTCTGAGGTGCATGTTGGCTATAGCATGTTCATTATAAGAATTGGATTGCACCAATAGGAGATCTATCTACCTCGGTAGATGAAGAATAGCCCTACGATGATCATGAGATTGAGTCCATAAGCCCATAGCCATGGTAGTGTAAAGATGATAGAAAAAATTTCTATTAGAGTTTCACATCGAACTTAGATCGAATGATTCAATCATATGACAGGATGTTGGGTTTGACGAGGTTACCTTAACCCTAATCCTATCGGGGCTCAAGATAAAAAAACCCTATCACACAGGTAGCTATGCCTAGAGATTTTTTTTCAGTTCTAATGGATTACCACCATATACTGCCAGGTGTCACTGATGGATTTTGGAAGCAATTAGAATGATCTTGATGATTGATCATTCTAATTGTAAATCAAAAAAGTTCTGATCTATTGAAAGGTGTTTCAATAATGTTAATGATAAAGATCGCAACATGTCTCATTACCATACAAAACTAAATCTAATTGGATCACACAAATAAGAGTTTGGATCTAGATGTCATCAATTGAGCTAACCCAGTTTGATTGATTTGGATTAGATCCAATTAGGTTCTAGAAAATCATGCTAGCACATGATTGAGCCTAATATTCTCCTACTATAATCTTTCTAGTTCATCTTGGCTGAGCCAAATTAGTTTGGGCTCATCCAAAAATCCTATATGACTTTGTCCTAGTCTGACTAAAGCTTGTCTAGGTCAAAAAAATATTATCCTAATCCATCAAATAGGAATAGGATAGCACCTACCAATTTCTGTACCCAACAGGATAAGACCTATCAATTCTTGTCACTGTCGGGACATGAGACGTCCCAATGCAGGAAAGAAAGGATAGGAGCATGTGCCCCCTAAAGGATAGGAGCATGTGCCCCCTAAAGAATTTCTAGGGGTGCATGCTCCCTTGGGTTTTCATGCACAAAAATGTGTGCACGCCCCATGTTGGCATGCGCACATGGGGAATAAGAGGAAAAAGTCCCATGAGGATGGGACTCTAGGTTTCTTAATGGGATCAAAGTCTTAGGCACCAAACTGTTTGTGCTTATCTAGTGTTGGCACCACCTATGGAGGGTTTGAGGGGTCTCTAACCTGATTGGATCAGATGATATCGCATGGCCAATCATATTTAGATCTAATTAAATCAACCAATATGATTGGTTGATGCTGTGTGGCATTACATGGCGTAAAGAAGTCTATTTAAGACCTTCCTGCACCTAGGGTTTTAAGGTACACAAATTACCATGCCGCAAGGCTGCCACCCCATCTATTGTTCCATGCACTCTCATCCTCCTCTCCCTCTTCTCCATGCCCAAAGGTTGCATGCAAACAGCAAGAAAATTCCAAGGACATTGGCATGAAGATCAGGTTGAATATGACGATGTTCAAGAGACGAACGTGCTGCCTTCAATAGTCATTTTGAAGGCCCTATAGATTAGATCTAGATCTAATCTTTAGAGATTAGATTTAGGAGGAGAAGACCTCTAGAACCAACTTGAGTGGATACTGGTAGAGGCCAGGCACGTGCGTGATTTGATCCAGAACTTTGGGTGCAGCAGATCATCGATAGGATAATCATATTATCAAATCAGGTACCATATTTATATCTAATTTAATTTTAATAGATTTAATATTAGATTATTAGGATTAGATTCGAGAACTCTTAGATTTAATCAAAAATTTTTAGAAAATTTTTAAAATTTTCTTACAGATCTGATCAGATCAGATCGATCCTATGGTAGAAAAATTAGATTTTTTCTTTAACTAGTATCAGAGCTACATTCGTAGTTCTTCAAATCTATCTTCAATCTAATTTTTATTTTAATTTATAATTTGATATTAAAAATTTTAGATGTCACATCAGATATGATTAGACCTAAAATTAAAAAATTAAAATTTAATTTTATATGTGATATATGTTATAGATCTATTAGTTTTGTAGTATAGTCATTATTTTTGATTAGAGCATTCTTCTTGGCCATCCAGTCATAAGAGTGAGAAGGGTTTAAAGTTTCTCTCTTTTCATTCGATGAGATGCTCTTATGGCATGTAGGGATACTGCGTGTTTGTCCCTAATCATAAATTTAAAAACTTAATTTTTGCAAAATCGTAGATCTTGAAATTCTAGAATTTTTGTGCATGTTTTATTTATAAACCCAAACTTAATTAAAAATTAAGTTTATGAAATCAATTAGATCTAAAAATTATGAATTTTTAGATCTAAGACACCATCATAAAATTGAGTTTGGGTATAGATAGCTCAATTAGGTCTAGTGGTTGATCAAACCAATTCAAGAGTTGGTTAGGTGGGATCAAAAGTGCTTAGATTTGACCAATCTAATAGGATTAAATCTGAATCAAGGTCGACTCACAATCATATGTGGTTGATCAAATTAAGATCTAATTTAGCTCCATGATTCGAGTCTAGATTGTAGGCTAATCCGATTAGTTCTGGTTTGATAAATTGGTGTCTAAGATAAGTTTGACAGATATGATCAGTGGTCTTTAATTGGAAGCTACTCGATCTGAATATGTTCACGATAAGTTAATGACATATTCCTCCCACTAATCTCACTTACCTAACTAATTAGGTCAACTCAGTTCTGATTTGAGGTGGCTAATGATTCGAGCTAACCCATGCCACTAGGTTAGTCATAACTGTTATGACTAAGTCAAGTCAAGTTAAAGAGACTTGAATCAAATCTTCTTAAAAAAATATTAAGTCATAGTTCTTTCACTATTATAGATGTGCAAGCCCTTTTCGGGATTGATTATTCTTGGCTGGTTATAGTGGTTTAGTTGCACCGAAAAGATGCAACCATGTTTATTAGGCATTAGATACTATAGATTGGAGGATGGGTTGGGCTCAATATTTCAGATACGATGAGAGATCCAATCAGGAATCCAATTCATGCAAATGGTGGATCTGACTTAACTAAGGATTGGAGTAATATTTTAGGTACGATGAGCTTCATGAATTAGAAACCAAGATTAGGTGCATCATGATTAGAGAATTATTGGATAAGAGTTGTCTACTCATCAATTGACCCATCATCAATAATTATTAAATGAGGTGGTGAGTCAGTCGATGGGACCGCACCATCCACTAGAAGTCTATGATCATGAAGATTTTTGCATCTCTACCAAGAAAATGTAGGAATTCGAGAAAATAGTAGAAGCCAAAATTTATTTAAAAATAAAAATTCTAAATAAATTATTTAAGTCTAATTATAATGTCTAACTAAAGCCTTTGACTCTCTACAAGAAAATGTCTACATCCAACCCACTAGCCCAAATCCTAGACACGTACAGACTGATCGAATCCAATTATAAGGATTGGCTCCAAAACTTCAAAATTATTTTAGATTTTGAAAAGCTGACTCATGTATTGGATCAGGATACCCTCACCTTACTAACACATCCATCAGCTAAATAGAGAGTGTCTCTAGAGAAATGGATGGATGAAGATAATAAACCTAGGTACAACATATTGGGCTCGATGTCTGATGAGCTTCAACACTAACATGAGGACATCAAGACTGCTTGTCAAATATTGGCCATCTATAAGAGTTGTTTGGTGAAGAGAGTCACGCAGCCAAGTGTCAAGTCACAAGAAGATTTTTTAAGGCTTAAATGCATGATGGACAGTCGGTCCAAGATCATTGTCTGATGATGATCAAGGGCCTAGAAGAGCTTGAGAAGCTCAGTGTCAAGTTGGACAGAGACCTGCAAATTGATATTGTTGGTGTAGAAATCTATGAGAATGCCAGAGGTAGCTGGAGTGGAGAAGGTGAGGCCACTGATGGAACCTACAAAACAAAGTCCAAACCGAAGGTGGGTGCTCTGGTAGGATCCTCCAATGCTTAAGTCAATTTTTGGCCAATTGAAATGGAGTGCTTAGGAAATAAAGAAGCAGAGTATTGGGAAGGAGAAGAGAGCTTAGAAAAAATGTATTTAAAGGGTCCTTTGTATAGACGGAGTATGCAACAAACTGATAGTGATAGCCATAACCATCTGATAGTAGGTCGTTCAGGCCACGTGAAGTTTGTTATGGGGGGTGGTGTTCGTTATTGCGACTTGCCAGTCGAGAGTAGTATCTATTATCATGATATGCCAATATGTTAGGGATTAATAGTCGAAGTTCGAATGGGATAGTCACTGATGGTGAAGAGCTTTAAGTCACAATAGCTCTAGAGGAGTTCGGGTTCTTTTAAGGTTGTCTGCATGTTGGTTGGTTCGCATTGAGTTGGTAGCAAAATTCATGTGGATGATGAGGTTCTTTCAGGTGATAGGGAAGAGATCGATCGAAAGAAGGATGATCATAAGAAATTCATCTGAAGGGAGCTCGATTAGAGGAGTCGTCTAGAGGGAGTTCGATTGGAGGGAGATTGTCCGAAAGGGGTTTGATTGGAGGAGGTCATCCGAAAGAGATTCGACTGGAGGAGGTCATCTGGAAGGGATTCAACTGGAGGAGGTCGTCCAAAAGGGATTCAACTTGAGGAGGTTGCTCGAAAGGAGTCCAACTAGAAGAGGTCATCCGGAAGAGGCGTGGATGGGCTCCAAACCTACCATTCATTTTCAATTAGAGGGGAAAGTTAGCATAATAGTAATTCTTCTTCACTTATCCAAGATCGTATAGCCAAACTCCCATGCACTTTCGAGAGGTTTCATAGCATGAGCTTGTGACTAAGAAGATCGGCGAATCCCAATAAGGAGGAGGTTAGCGATTAAAGACTTTGGGCAAGAACTTTGGTGGGGGCCATTTTACCCCCAACACTTATCCTCTTACTTTCGAGTTCAAATTTCGAACGAAGGAAGTATGAAAAAGCTGCTACAACCGAAATTCTTTGGCAACTTTCCATCTTGGAGGATAGGACTCTTTATTTTTTTTTAGATTGGCACTTTGATTTGATGTTGAATGACCTGAACGGACGCAGCCCCTCAAAAATTCATCCAGCATGGTGCTCCATGTACAATGCAGTTATTGCCTTATCAGGCGGCAAGTTGACTGATGGAATCCCACAATCATAACTTTCTTTAGGGCTCTGATTTCCTATTTAAACTCTTCTTCGTCCATCTACAGCTTCTTATTTTTTGCATGGGCATTTGCTTCTTCTTCTTCCTTTGCTTCCCATCGTCTCCGAGTGTCCTGTTCTTATCGTCCCTGCTCCTTCTACGACTTTCTAGCCATCGGCAACTTTCTTTGATCCCCTTTCATCCTTTCGGCCTTCTTCTCATAGTTTTCTAGGTTATTCTTTCATCCCTATCCTCTTGACTCTTAATTTTCTTTCATTCTTCAGGTCTCTTCAAGTTTTCCTAAGTGAACACCACTATTCCTCATTTTCGAGCTTCCACCACCCCCCCCCCCCCCTTTTTTGAGTTCTTTTTTTAGGGATTTTATTTGATTTAGCTTGATCTAGATGTCATTTAAGGTTTCTTGTTCTAGTGGTTCTAAGAGTTTGGTTGATCCAAATCCTAATAACCTTGAAGTTAAGATGAAAACCAGTCCTGGGGGAGTACCTTGGCTAGACTTCAAACTGGAGTCCATTCCCTGCTCCTTGACTATCGAAGACCTATCATTAGTTAGAATTCAGTACGGGGTGCCTGCCGAGTATGAGCTGGAACTTTCTAGTTTAATGGTCAGCCTTGTGCCCCTCCTCTAGGTCGGCTCTGCTTATACTTGGAGGCCTTCCATGCTGGATTAAGGCTTCCCCTTCTTGACTTCATTGTAGCCCTTTTTTGCTCTTTAAACATCTCTCTGGCCTTGGTAGTTCCAAATTTTTTTTAGGTTTATTATAGGATTTCTTGCTCTTTGTATATCCGCCAGGGTCCAGCCCATGGTTTCTCTTTTTCGAACCTTCTTCATCTTTAAGTATCATCCTTCTCCCAAGGACTGGTGGTATATTTCCCCCCAATCCAAAAAGAAGGGGTTACTTAAGGGTGTCCCCTCTTCCATCCATAATTGGAAGAAAAAGTTTATTTTTGTTTACTGCACGACCCTACATTTAAGACTTCCACCTTGGGGATACTTGAGGGATTCCACCCACCGAGCCCTAAGATTAGAGAGTGCGGACTAAGAATCGATTGCCATAATTAGAGGTTACCAAACACCTTCGATATTCGAACTAATAAAAGAACAAACCTTGTTCAACCTCGGCCTTAGCCCTCTGAATCTGGCAGGTAGGTGGCTGAAGTCGGTGGGCTATCCCTTTTTTCCTCTTTTTTTCTTCTTTTCTGACTATGCTTTTATCTCTATGGTAGAGATGGACGTTAAGGCAATCAAAATGCTATCAAAGGGGCGCCAGGCCCATAAAAGAAAAGGTATTGCATCCGAAGAGCCTGCTGCTAAGAAAGCCAGGATAAACACCCCCAGCTCTACTACACCTGTCGATGTTGCCACTACTACCAAGGTCGTTATCATCATCGAGGTTGCCCCCATAGCCAGGGTTGGTGCCACTACCGAGGGCTTCGTGCCTCCATCCTCCATGAGTTTTTCGATCGAGGACCCAGCTCCGTAGCCTCTTATTAAAAGAGAAGAGGAGGAGAGGAAGAAGGGCAAAAGGGTCGTAGTAAAGGTGAACTGCAAGGTGCATCTCGATGGGCCCAATGACGATGATGACAGTCCAAGAGAAGATCCCTTCAATGATCCGAACCTTGTCCAAGATTTAACGAATAAATTTGCCCTACCCGAGGTGGTGGATCAGATGGCTGACCTCAACCATATGCAGCTCATCTAGGATTTTCTTGAGACTTTCCTCAAGGTATAACTAGCTTCTGATGGTCAGAGACACTTAAGGAGGGATAAGAAGTACGATCTCTTATACAACTTACCTTCATGTAGAATGTAACGAGAAGCTTGATTTCTTAACTTTCGAACCTTCTTATGATCTCTAGAGAGAATCCCTTCCTTGAGATATACTATCAATGGGTTGATCCAGCTGGGCTCATGATCAACTTGCATTATTGCCTGGGACTCTTCCAAACTTGGGCGTTGTAGGATCTCAAAAAGGACTTCTTTCGGTAGCTTGTTCAGGGCTGAGGTGGCCAGTTTCGAGAGGAGATCGGCTCTGGTATTTTTCATCCTCGAGATCTACTAAATGCCAAAGTTGTCAAAGGCCAAACTTAAACTTTTCACCTTCTCCAAATACCTTTTCATGCTTTCCTCCCGAGCTTCAAAGGAGTTATTAACATGTCCCACTACTAGCTATGAGTCACTGTAGGCCTTCAAGTGTTGCACTCCCAGCTCTTTGGCTATTCTCAGTCCTGTAAGTAGGACTTCATACTCCACCATGACTCTTTTCGGATTGATAAGAATCAAGCCCGCACTTGCCCTGAAAGCATTGGATGAGCCATCCACATATAGTGCCTAAAATTCTTCAGGAATATCGACCTTTTCTTCTAAGGAGTTAGGGATGAAGGCTCCTTGATGCTCTATTTCGATTTCCTCTAGAATAGTGCATTCAACTATGAAGTCGACCAGTATTTGAGCTTTAATGGATGATCGAGGTTAAAATTGGATGTCAAATTCAATCAACTCAATCACCCACTTTGCTATCCTACCAAAGGTATTGAGTTGATGAAGAACCACCTTAATGGGTTGATCAGTAGAGAGAGTAATAGTGTATCCCTAAAAATAAGGTCGGAGCTTTCTAGCTATAATCAATAAGGCATAGGTTAGTTTTTCTAATTTGGTATACCTTATTTTCGCATCCCTCAGGACTTTGCTTATGTAGTAGATCAACTTTTGAGTTTTTGCTTCTTCTCTGACCAGCGCGGCTCCAATAGCTACAAGAGATATGGCGAGATATAGGAACAATTATTCCTTAGGTTCAAATTTGGCGAGTAGTGGGGCTGAGCTAAGATAGTTCTTCAGTTCTTCGAAGGCTTGCTGACAATCAGAGATCTAGCTGAAGTTCTTAGACTGCTTGAGTACTTGGAAGAAGGGCATGTAGTGCTCCATCGATTTTGATACAAAGCGATTCAGAGCTGCCACCTTACCTGTGAGGTGCTGGATGTTTTTTATTATTTTTGGGGCCGTCATTTTCTAAATGGCTTTGATTTTCTCTAGGTTGGTCTCGATGCCACGACTTGACACCATAAATCCTAAGAACTTTCTCAAGGTTACTCCGAAAGTGCATTTCATAGGATTCAACTTCATCTTATACTTCCAAAGAGTACCAAAGATTTCTTCAAGATCGGTGATATGATTTAGTGAAGATCGACTTTTGACTAACATATCATCCACATAGACTTCCATACTATGGCCGATCTACTTCTTGAAGATTTTGTTGACCAAGTACTGGTATGTTGTACCTGCATTTTTAAGTTCAAATGGCGTGATCCTGTAATAATTAAGATCATGGTTAGTAATAAAAATATTTTGTTTCTCATCTTCTGGTGCCATCCGAATTTTATTATAATCGAAGAAGGCATCCATGAAAGTAAAAAGCTCATGATCTAAGGTTGCATCCACCAGTTGATCAATTCTAGACAGTGGATAACTATCTTTCGGGCAAGCTATGTTTAAATCCATGAAGTCTATGCACATCCTCTACTTGTCATTTATCTTTTTTACCAGGACAACATTAGCAATCCAATCTGGGTAAAGCACTTCTCAAATGAATCCTGTCTTAAGGAGTTTATCGACTTTATCCATTATCACCTTCTATCTTTTCGGTGCAGAGCTATGTTTCTTCTGCTTCATTGGTCATCGCTTAAGATCTATGCCCAAACGGTGTTCTATAACTTTTATATCGATTTCAGGCATGTCTGCAGGTGCCCAAGCGAAGACATCAGAGTTTTTTTGCAAGAAGATGATGAGCTTCTTTCTAACTTCTCCTTTGAGGTTCGAGCCGATCTTCACTGTATGTTCTTCATTCCCATCATTCAAAGCGATCTTCATGAGGTCATCGATGGATTCTCCTTTTTCTTCAGATAGATCATCACGGGCATCAAGTCCATCCACCAAACAAAGATTTGCTTGTCTTCCTTTCTATAGAGCAATACTATAGCAATGCTGAGCTAATGCCTAATCTCCTCTGACCTCCTCGACTCCATGCTTGGTTGGAAACTTCATCTTCAGATAGTAGGTAGAAACTACAGCCCAAAGTACATTCAAACTAGGTCGACCAAAGATCGCATTATAGGCAAAAGGGGCTTTGACTACCAAAAAATCAACTTGTGCCATATATTGCTTCGGGTATCGACCAGCTACTATAGGCAATGTTATTATTCCTTCCACCG
This sequence comes from Cocos nucifera, assembly GCA_006176705.1. Lineage (NCBI taxonomy): Eukaryota > Viridiplantae > Streptophyta > Magnoliopsida > Arecales > Arecaceae > Cocos > Cocos nucifera. Next base: position 216,736 of record QRFJ01001665.1, on the reverse strand, counting down.
GCACCGCGTTGCCTGTGAATCCTACCAACGAGAAATTCATTGGACCCATCCTATCATTAGATATGGATATTTTAGAAAAAGCATCATAAAATAAGACATCAGCAGAGCTTCCATTATCAATTAAAATATGGTGTACATCATAATCAGCAATATTTAAAGTAACTATAACCGCATCACTATGCGAAAGCTGAACTCCCTAGGCATCTTCTTCAATAAAAGTGACGGGCTCTTCAGTCCGCTACCTCTTCTCTAGCTTTGCCGATCCACTGGCCTCCCCTTACTGGTGTCCCCCGATGATAGTGTTGATGACCCCTAGAGGGGGTTGATCTCCTTGGGGCTCATCCTATCAAGGTGGTTCAGATTATGGCAAGACTCTCAGATGATCTTCTCTCCATTTCTATCAATGCCTAATGAATCAATCTAGCCGACCTCGATTTCATTCTGAAGCTGAATTCATTCCTCAATATCGTGATCATGGTCATGATGGTAAAGATAATACTTATTTGGGGTTGTGCTTGGCTGGGTGAGTTTGCATCTTCCCGGGCTCCACCAGTTGCTCCCTTATCTCCATTAGCACTTGCATCTTTAAGGCATTCAAGGGAGTATGGTTGTTGAATCTTCTAGGAGGGGAGTTCTATCGGGTCCTCAGGTTCGAGCCTCCTAGTTGATGAGCTCGAGGAGGAGTTCGAGCTCATCTGCACTCGAAAGAAGGAGTTTGGGAGCACGGTCGAGCTTCACTCAACTTATTCTCAATTGCACGTCAACTAGGCTCACCCGCTTGCTTCTTTCTTGTGGTCTCGTCATCCTTCAATTTGAAGGCTTCTTCAGTTCGAGCATAACCTTTAGCTCGGGCCAGCATATTAGCAAAATCTCTGGAATACTTTTTTTTTAGAAAAAATAGACGATCATTTTTTTTAAAGATCATCCTTCAGTACAGCCATAGCCATAGATTGATCCAAGTTTCGAACCTCTAATGCAGCAGCATTAAAATGACTGATGTTGGCTCAGATTAACTCTCCCTCCTTCTGCTTTATGTTCATGAGAGAATCCGAACCTCATCTTGGATGTCGGCTACTTATAAAATAAACCACAAACTGATGGCTCATTTGATCAAAAGAGAAAATTGTACCCAACTTAAGACTCGAGTACTAGTTTCATGTTGCTTCCTTCAAGGTGGATGGAAAAGCCAGGAACAGGATGGCATCAAGCACGTTGTGAAGCAGCATCATCATCCAGAGGCCTCTAAGTGGTCAATCGGATCAAAAGTCCCATCATAGGTCTCAAACTGAGAGAGCTTGAAGTTTGACGAGATAGGCTCTTACATGATCTTGGCAGAGAAAGGAGGATCAATGTAGATATCATCATGATGAGCTAGAGCGGCATGGCGGAGCTTCTCAATCCATCAATTCATGTCTTAAAGTTTTGATCGAGATCATCATCTCGACCATAGATCTCAAAGGGCCATCAACTATAGATAAAAAAAGTCTCCTCTAGAGAAAAATCATGATCAAAACATGAGCTTCCTACTCTCCGCTTCTCCTTCTCAAAGATGACGGGTCTGCTGACCTAGGTTGCTCTTCTTGGCACCGTTCTTGGATCTTTGACTAAAGGTTTATCGATCGGGTCACCGTTGGAGGCTACTACATGGTCTACACCATCTCGGTGAGGCTCCGAACCTACTACATCAGTAGGTTGAACTGCTTCGAATCCACCATAGCCACTGGTGGAGGAGGTTGGAGAGTGGATAATGAAGCCAAAATGGGCAGATCCATCTTGGATCTGGCGGCGGAGGTAGCAGACCATCGGATGGTCATCTTTTTTAGAGGCATTTTTGAAAGCAAAAGGAGATCAAACAAAAGTAGATTCAAGAAAGTAAGAGAAAAAGAAAGGCAAGTGAAATCGACTAGGCACTTCTTTTAGAACAAGGGCTCAGTGTTCCTTCCTCTAGCATCAATTCTATTGGTGTAGATATCATCATGATGAGCTGGGGTGGCATGGCGGAGCTCCTCAATCCATCGATTCATGTCTTGAAGTTTTTGATCAAGATCATCATCTCGATCATGGATCTTAGAGGGCCATCGACTATAGAAGAAGAAAGTCTCCTCCAGAGAAGAATCATGATCGGAACATGAGCTTCCTGCTCTCCGCTTCCCCATCCTGGAGATAATGAGTCTACTGACCCAAGTTGCCCTTCTTGGTGCCAGTTCTTGAAGCTCTGACTGGGGTTTTTTAGTCAGATCGCTGCTAGAGGCTGCTACATGGTCTGCACCATCTCGGTAAGGCCCCGAACCTATTACATCAGTAAGTTGAACTACTTCGGATCCACCATGATCGTTGATGGAGGAGGTTGGAGAGCGGATGATGGAGCCAGAATGGGCGGATCCAGCTCGGATTTGGCAACAGAGGCAATAGATTGTCGGGTGGTCATCTTTTTTGGAGGCATTTTTTGAAGCAAGAAGAGATCAAACAAAAGTAGATTCAAGAAATTAAGAGAGAAAGGAAGGCAAGCAAGATCGATTGGACACTCCTTTTAGAATAAGGGCTCAGTGTCCCTTCTTCTAGCACCAATCCTATTGGTGCAGAAATTCATAAGGACGTTGGAGGTAGCTAGAGCGGAGAAGGCGAGGCCACCGACGGGACCTACAAAATAAAGTCCAAACTTGAGGTGGGTGGCTCCAGTAGGATCCATCGATGCTCAAGTCAATTTTTGGCCAGCTAGAATGGAGTGCTTAGGAAATAAAGAAGTAGAGTATCGAGAAAGAGAAGAGAGCTTAGAGAAAATATATCTGAAGGATTCTTTTTATAGGTAGAGCATGTAACAAATTGATAGCGACAGTCATAATCATCTGGTAGTGGGCCGTTCAGACCATATGAAATTTATTATGAGGAGTGGTGTTCATTATCACGACTTACCAGTCGAGAGTAGTGTCTGTTGTCCTGACGTGCCAATACATTAGAGATTAATAGTCGAAGTTCGGATGGGATAGGCACTGATGGTGAAGAGCTTCAAGTTACAATAGCTCCAAAGGAGTTTGGGTTCTTTTAAGGTCGTCTGCATGTTGGTTGGTTCATGTTGAGTTGGTAGCCGAATTCATGCGGACGATGAGGTTCTTTCGAGTGATAGGAAGGAGATCGATCGAAAGAAGGATGATCGTAGGAAATTCATTCGGAGGGAACTCGACTAGAGGAGGTCATCCAGAGGGAGTTTGACTAGAGGGAGATCGTCTGGAAGGGATTCGACTAGAGGAGGTCATTCGAAAGGGATTCAACTAGAGGAGGTCATTCAAAAGGGATTTGACTGGGGAAGGTCATTCAAAAGGGATTCCAACTGGAGGAGGTCATCCGAAAGGAACATGGATGGGCTCCAAACCTACCATTCATTTTTAATTAGAGGAGAAAGTTAGCATAACAGTAATTCTTCTTTACTTATCCAAGATTGTATCACCGAACTTCCATGTGCTTTTGGGAGGTTCCACAACATGAGCTCGTCACTGAGAAGATCGACAAATCCCAATAAGGAGGAGGTTGACGACCAAGGACTTTGGGATAAGAACTTCGATAGGTGCGATTTTATCCCCAACAAATATGATCTTGCAGTCCTTGACTGATGCATATAGGCAGTTCATTTTGAACTTTCATATGCATAAACTGTAATGTACCTTAGCTGAGTTAATGAACATACTGGTTACTGCTAGCTTTCTCTGAAAGATTCAAAGGGCTCAGTACTTACTGTGGAGTGGACTTCTTCTAAGAAAAAGGTTTTTTTTGAAAAGAAGAAGAAGTCTGCGAAGAAACAAAAGGTGGAAGGTGGGAGAAAGAAGAAGACAGAGCCAAAGAAGAAGGCTACTGATAAAAAAAGTATTTCCACTGTAATACTAATGGCCATTAAAAGCGAAACTGCTCTCTATACTTGGCCAGCCTGAAGAACAAGAAGGAGGCAGGCCCTTCTGGAGCTATGCTCGTAATTGAATCTAACCTAACGATTTCTTCTGCATCTAGTTGGGTGCTTGACTCTAGTTCTAGTACTCATTTATACACTTCTATGCAGGATCTTGAGGAGAGCAGGAGACTGAGGGATGGTGAGATGATCCTACGCATCAAAAATTGAGCAAGAGTTGCTGCTATGGCCATGAAAATCTATCCTCTTCAACTACCATTTGGCTTAGATTTAATTCTTAGATATTGTTACTTTGTGCCTATAGCAAGTAGGAATTTAATTTTTGTTTCTTATTTAGCACAAGAAGGTTATGTAATTAGCTTTCTTAAGGATCACTGTACTATTCTTTTTAAAAAAAATAAAATTATAAGTGATTTCTTGATTAACGATCTTTATTAGTTGCATGTTGATATATCTATGTTGAATGTTGAGCATAATATGAATGTCATAGGATCTAAGCAACCTAAGGATAGTCTAAATGATAGGTATCTATGGCATTTTAAGCTAAGTCATATAGCGGAAGACAGGATTAACAAATTGAAGAAATCCAGACTTATGAGTTCGTTGACTTCTGAGTCATATCCGATTTGTGAATCATGCCTTCAAGACAAAATGACCAAGCTCTCTTTTGTAGGACATGGGAAAAGGGCCACAGACCTACTTGCCCTAGTACATACTGATGTATGCAGCCCATTTGATGTGCTGGCTAGAGGCAACTACGTCTACTTCATCATCTTTATCAATGATTTATCTTGGTATGGGTATGTGTATTTGATAAGACATAAGTCTGAAGTCTTTAAAAAGTTCAAGAAATTCAGACTAGAAGTAAAAAAGCAAATCAAAAAGCCCGTTAAGGTTCTTCGATCAGATCGAGGAGGCGAATACCTTAGTTGGAAATTTTTAGACTATCTAAAGAAAAATGGCATAGTCTCTTAGTGGACTCCACCTGGAATGCCTCAACTTAATGAAATTTTAGAATGAAGAAATCAAATCCTATTAGATATGGTCTGATCAATGATGAGCTTCACGGACCTTTCTGATTTTCTTTGGAGACATAGTCTAATGATAGCAATATACCTACTAAATAGGGTTTCCTCTAAAATTGTTTCTACCACACCATATGAGATATGGCATGGTAAGAAATCAAGTCTGAGTCATCTTAGAATTTGGGGTTGTCTAGCCCATGTTAAGAAACAACAGATGGACAAATTTGAGTCTAAGTCCTTTAGAGCTCAATTCATTAGATATCCTAAAGAGTCATTAGGATATTATTTCTATATTTTGGAAGACTACAATGTGATTGTGAGTTGACCCATCATTTTTCTTAAAAAATAGTTTATTCAAGATGTTAGCATCGAAAGATAAATTAGGCTTGAGGAGAAGATCTCTGAAGAGCAACAAGCTAAGGAACCTAAGGAACCAAATCAGTTAAAGCCAGTCCAAACACAACCTCCTCCATCTCATAGATCAGGTAGAATTTTTCATCCTCTTGAGAGATACTTAGATATAATTTTGGAGGATGTAGAGAAAATATTCCTCATAGGAAATAAGGTTCATGGTGATGATCCCAAGATCTATGATGAGGCGATATCAGATATCGACTCCGAGAAATGGTTAGAGGCAATGAAGTCAGAAATTGACTCAATACACTCAAACCAAGTCTGGACCTTGATAGATCCACCTGAAGATATTGTACCTATTGGGTGTAAATAAATCTTCATGGGAAAGATAGGTACCGATGGAAATGTAGAGACATTCAAAGCTTAACTCGTAGCAAAAGGATATATTTAGCATGAAGGCATTGACTATTAGGAGACCTTTTCGCTAGTAGCCATGCAAAAATTCATCCGCACACTACTTGCTATTGCAGTCTATTTTGATTATAAAATATGGTAGATGGACGTGAAAACAGCATTCTTAAATGGATATCTTGAGCAAGATATCTATATAGAACAACTGCTTGGTTTCACATCCAATAATAGTGATCACAAGATCTATAAGCTGCAAAGATCCATATATGAACTCAAGCAAGCAACTTGGAGCTGGAATGCTTGTTTTAATGATGTGGTCAAATTGTTTGATTTTATCAAAAATAAGGAGGAGCTATATGTATTCAAAAAGATTAGTAGGAGCATTGTTGTCTTTCTCGTACTATACATGGATGACATCCTCTTGATTGGGAATGATATTCCCATGTTGACATCCATAAAAATATGGTTGTCGAAAGTGTTCTCTATGAAAGACCTAAGAGAAGCATCTTTTATATTGGAAATAAAGGTCTATAGGGATAGACCGAATAGGATGCTGGGTCTATTACAGAAGATGTACATAGAGGAAGTGCTGAAGAGGTTTAGCATGAAAAACTCCAAGAGGAGATTGGTTTCCTTCAGACATGGCATTCATTTCTTTAAGAAGATGTGTCCCAACACATCTGAGGAGATTGAACGCATGAGCAAGATCCCTTATGCTTCGATAATAGGGAGTCTCATGTATGCCATGCTATATACATGATCTGATATTGTACATGCTATGAGTGTCACGAACAGATATCAGTCGAATCCAGGCGAAGAGCACTAGACTTCTATGAAATATATCCTTAAGTACTTGAGAAGGACTAAGGATTTGTTTCTAGTATTTGAAAATGGAGAACTCTAGGTACAAGGGTGTACAAACTCAAACTTTATGTTTGATATAGATGATTAAAAGTAAACATCTGGAAGTCTATTTATTTGTAATGGTGGTACCGTAAGCTGGAAGAGTTCTAAGCAGACAGTGATCGCAGACTCAACAATGAAAGTAGAATATATTATTGCATCAGAAGCTATGAATGAGGCATTCTAGTATAAGAAGTTTGCTGCAGAGCTTGAAGTGATGCCATCAAATGCCATCTCTCTATACTGCGACAATAATGGCACCACCAGAAATCCAAGCACATCGAGTGGCAATATCATCTCATCCGTGATTACCTCGAGAAGGGTTACATTGAGGTGAAGAGAGTCGACATCACAGATAATGTGACTAACTGATAAGTATCATAAATTCACCATTAAAAGTATTAATTTATTAATTAATTTATTTTTATTTTTAAGAATTAAATACTTTTATTTATTATTTTTAGGAAATATATTTTTAATGGAAAGAGTTCATTTTTTTGGTCGCAATGAAATAAGTTTGGAGCAAATCAAAGTTAAAATGGCCCAATATGAATTTTCAAAAAAAATTTAAAAAAATTGAATTGGCTCAACTGGCTCGCCCAGCCAAGCTGGCGCACCTAGCCAAGCCACTGCATCCAGCTCAGTCAGTACATCCTAGCTCAGGTGGTGCACCATCCAAGCCCACTCAGCCACAAAAGCCAGCCATCAATCCATGATCCAGGTGTAGACAGCCAGCTCAGCAAAATCCAGGGAATCATAGTGCGACACATGGTGGACCAAGATCCTTAAGAGATTTATAAAAAATCTATCATGACTCATGAGACATTTTGATCATTTCAAGTGGCAAAGTCGAGGGGTGATTGGCTGCGATCTATAGTGTAGCCAGTCCACCACGGTCCATGGGCACAGTGATGCACCATCGTGTGGTCCAGGTTGATTGCGGTAAAGATCCGATGGTGGGGGTTAATTCTTGGTTTGATTCAAAGTCTTTAACCCCTGCTATGCCATCCAATGGTTCAAAACCTTCCCAATAGAGATCCAATGGCTGATAATGCTCCCGATGGTGATCCTATCTTCCAGCACGTGATCGAATGATTGCATGCATCCCAGACGATGATCCAATGGCTGATGTTCATTCTAGGGTGATCAAGCATCTAGAGCTCCATCCAACGATCGAAATCACATCATCACGTGCGATCAGATGGTCCACATGGATTCCGATGGGATTTAGGCTTTTAAAACATGATTTTTAGCATTTTTTGGACTGTTTGATCCAGATCTGATGGCCAGACTTCACCAGAAGAATAGAATTCGATCTAGGACTCTTTTAAACCAATTTTCACCAGGATTTCTCTATATTTTGCCGATCAAACACTACCTTAGTCCCATATTACTTAACAACAAAGGATCCAGTCCTCCAACACCTATAAATAAGACCCCAGGCCATCAAATCAAGTTGTCTTCGATCAAAGAGAGGGAAAGGTCTAGGGTAGGAGGCATGCTTAGGTCAGAGGCTGCTTCAAGGTAATGGATGCTGAGAAGAAGAGCTATCTCCTATGCCATCTTCATGCCGATGCTGATCCAAGACCGAGGTCATATCTTTTCTAGTTTCTCTTTCTTTTCTGCTCTTTTTAAATTTTATGTATTTAAATTTTAAATTAAATTTTAATTAATATAAATTTTATTTTTTTGCTTTTTAAATTCTAATTTATTTTTATTATTTTATTTTTTTACACTTTAAATTCCTGTACTTTAATTTTATTATACTTTATTTTTATTATAAGTAAATGCTAAGATCTAACTAGTAGATCTTAGTACCAAGTTTAATTTTTTGCATTATTTAATTTTTATTTTTTATTTATAATTTTATTTTTTGACTTTAATTATTTTTTAAATTTTTTATAAAAATTAAAAATTTTAAAACTAAAATACTATCTTCTCTATAGATTTGATCTAACTCACTACTTTTTATATATTTTTAAATTATTAAAAAAATTAAAGTTAAACTAATAAATATGGTGTCTTAATGACAACATCATGCTCTTATCAAATTTTTGACACCATTACCGAGAAGGACATGAGTATTATTTTTTTTTATTTTTTTATTTTTTATAAATAAAATTATAAATAAATTTTAATTTTTTTAATTTCTTGTAAATATTTTTTACTAACTTTTTTTTATTTATTTTATAGAAAAAAGAGAAGAAAAAAAGAGAAAAAAAGCAATAAAAAGATTAGGGCAAGGAGAAAGTTTCCAATCTTGCTTGGTGAGATCAATCCTAACCCTAGATTTTTTTTTATTATTTATTTTATTTTAAAATTAATTTAAAAAATATCCACTTAAACCTAATTAAAAGCTTCATAACAAGAGTAAAAATCCTAACTGCTTAGAACATCCATCATATTAGTTTTATTTTTTTTGGTGATTGCTGGAGGCAAGATAAGCTTTTCAGAATTCAATTAGTTATATGCATCTAGTTTAAATTACATAGAACCTCTTACTTAAAATTTGTTTTGGTGCATATTCATATTAAATCAAATTAAGGGCACAATCCAATTAAACAAGATAAGATGGAGATTTGATCATTCTTTTTTGGCCCATAAATAATCAACCAGCATCCTGCATTGACCTAAGTCTTTAATTATAAAATCAATTAGACATCGGCCCTAGGAATTTGAGCTCATTAGGACAAAAAATTCTAAGAGTTAGATCGGATTATAGTTAGTAGTTTGACTAGTGTCTAGTAAGTGGTTCAAAGATGACTGGACTCGAAGGAAAGTAGTTTATAATTAGTTTTATTAGCTTATCTGGCCAAGCATAATTGATGTCTAAGTCAAAAAATAGGAAGATTCCCATCGATCTTATACTTACTTGGCCAGTTGATTAACTGATCTTACACTTAGGAAGATTGAAGGTGACCTTGATAGTTAGGAGCTATCTAGATCTAGGATAATTCTTAGTCAAGATGATTTGCCTAACTTGATTGCTAACCAACATCAAACCTAATTAAACCCTAATTCCTCTCTCTCTCTTCTTAGCTCTAGGACTCCTTAGAATCTCTTCTTTAGAACTCTTCTCTCTTTCTTCTTCTTTTCTTCATTAAAAATAAAATAAAATAAAATAAATTGAATTAAATTAAATTTAATTAAATTAAATTAAAAATAATTAAAAAAATAAAAAAAATTATAAAAATAATTTAAAAAATATTAAAATATTAAAATATTAAAAATATTTAAAAATATTTAAAAAAATTTAAACCATAATTAGGGTTGCATTAACACATGTACATAGAAGATCGCTTTTTCTAATCTAGTTGAATCCAATTATAAAAGTGAATGACTGAACCATATTAAATTCAATAGTCAAATGGCTGAAAATTTTATAAAACCACTTAGACAGATGAAGAAATATTTTATTCCTTCCACTTATAACCCATTGACTTATATTATTGACTCACTGATTGATTTTGATGATTCCAAAATATTGAGTATAAAAAATACTAATCATGTATTTCAAGAATGTATGTAGGTCTTTTCAAATATTCAAATTAAAGAAATTAATCCAAGAAAAAATCCACATAAAAATCACCAAGCCAAGAGTTTCAAAAAAATTAAATTGATAAACATCCTTGAAGAAGGATAAAATTATAATTTTATAAAATTAGAGAAAATCTATTTGGAATCCTTAAGAATAAGCTTAGAAGATTTTTGATTTTTTTGGAAGCAGTCTCATAATTTTTGGATGCAGAAATTAGAAGAAAATCAAATTTTAGCAAAAGAGTCAATCCAAGGGATGACCCCTAGGTCATCCTCTTTCGAAATGGGCTACTCGACATGCTTGGCATGCAGACTGGATCGACCCAGTCTAAGACTGAGCTGACCTAGTCTCAGTGGAAGCAAAAGATAGAAAATACAGAAAGTCGATTTTTTCAAGAATCAGGGGACTGAGCTGACCCAATGATCATAACGGCTAGTTTCTGCAGCTTTTTGTAATAGCTAGTTTTTCGCTCCAATGACTATTTTAGTTCTTCCAATGGCCAAAACTCTTTCTTCAGCCATCACAAAGAGTATAAAAGACTAGAGAAATATTTGAAAAATAAGATTAAGTGGATTGAAAGTAGATATCATTAAAATAGTGAGGTTCATTAAATATCAAAAGAAAAAGAGAGAAAAGAGAGGACCTTGTGCATCAAATTTAAAGAGCTTCAAAGTGTGATCATCCTCATTCATTCAAGCTTTTTCTCAGCCTTCAAAGGAGAGAATACTAAGCTTCAAGAGCCATCTTTCAGCCTCTCCATCGAGCTTCAAAAGAGTTTCTTTTTGTTTTTTATTCTTGTGCTTAATTTTTATATTTGTATCTTTATTTCTTTACAAGTTTCTTTGGAAGAAAGAAACTTGGGGTGTAGGTTGGTCCAAGCCAAAAATTAGATGGTGTAAAAATTGTGGTTGGTGCTCCTAGATTAAAACCAACCGGATTGATAGTAAATCTAAAAAACTATCGATGTAGGATTATGATTGGTGAGCCTAGCAAAATCAACTAAGTTTGTTTATGATCCCGGATCAAAACAAATGCACTGTAATCTAGGATTATAGTAAAATTTTTAAGAAAAGCTTGGAGAGTGGATGTAGGTGCGAAGTTGTACCGAACCACTATAAAATTCTTGTATGTTTGATTGTGCTTTTGCTTTATTTGCTTTACATATTTGCATTAATTAGTTACTTTTAATTCTGCTACTACACATTGCTCATTCACCATAAAGCATTCAAGTTTCTTTTAATAAGAAGCATATATTAACATTAGAGTTTAAATTGGCCAAACTTTTTAGAAACCCAATTCACCCCCCACCCCCCCTCTTGGGTTGCCATACCTGGGCAACAAGTGGTATCAAAGCAGGTGCTCTAATATTTATTTGTTGAGATCTTGGCAACCCAAAATGAAAGCTCTATTTAATGAAGGCCATTCCATTGATCGACCCCCACTATTTGATGGCTCAAATTATACTTATTAGAAAGCTAGGATAAAAATATTCATACAAGCACATGACTATAACTTATGGAATATTATTATCAATGGCCCACATACACATAATGCATTGGTTGTTGATAAAGAAATAATCCAACTAAATGCTAAAGCCATGAATATACTTTATTGCTCTTTAGATTTAAATATATTTAATATAATTTTTTCATATATTTTAGTGAATCAAGTATGGGAGAAATTGGAAATGATTTATGGGAGAGCAAATCAAGAAGAAGAACCAAGCTTCCAAGAAGTTAAGGAAGCTAACCTCAATCTATGCCTCATGGCTCATGAGGATGGAAAGAAAAAGAAAAAGAAAAAACAAAGGAAAAAAAAAATTGATTAAGGGGGAGCAAGGCATAGAAAAGAAAAATGAGGAAGAGAAAGAAGGTATCGTCAATCATTGCCTCATGGCTAATGCAAATAAGGTAAATCCTGAAAATTCTTCCGACTTTATATTTGATGAATTATATGAAGCCTTTAATGAATTAATGGATAATTTTAGAAAATTAAGACTAAAAAATAAAGAATTCAAAAAGTCAAATCTTCTCTTAGCTATTGAAAGAGTAAATTATTAATTAAAAAAGAAGATATTTTAAAGGAAAATAATGCTTTAGCTAAAGAAAAAGAAGCACTTCTCAAATCCGAAAAATCTTTGGTTAAAGAAAAGAATAAACTCTTAACTAAAAAAGATGATTTCATGAAACAAAAGAATTCATTTGCTAAACAAAAAAAAATCATTCAAATTCTAAAAAATTGCTTATGGAAGAGAACTCAAAACTAAAAAAAGAGATTGAAAGATTGAAGCCTATGTTTAACAAGTTTACAATTAGCTCTCAAAAGCTTCAATCTATTTTGATCAATCAAAAAATTATTTTCAATAAAGCTAAAATTGGCTATAATTCATTAAGAAAATAGAAATTTGTAAATAACATGTTTAGTAGAGCTTATTCTGAAAATCATTCTATAGTTTGCTTTAAATATAACAAAGTAAGCCATAAAATTTCTGAATGTAATATTAAGAAAATTGGTCATACTTTAGTTAAAAAAATTTGGATTCCAAAAGGAACTATGTACTCTAATCTCAATAGAACCAAGATGGCTTGGGTACCAAAATCTAGAAAGTGATTTTTGTAGGTACACCAAGGATCCAATAAAATAAAAAGAGAAAAATATTTTGATGGATGCCTTGAAAATGAAATTAGATGGGTGATGATGTTTTGGTAAAATCTAAACTTCTCTCACATCATGCCATCATTATTTAGTAAATATATTTTAATTATTAATTAGCATAATTATTGAGTATGTTTGATTGACTTTGATGATTTATTATTGCTTATAATGATCATACTCTATGAATTAAAAGTTTGAATAATTTATTTCATGTTTTGATAAGTATGATTGATTTTAATGCTTGCAATGATTTGAATATTTTGGTTTTCTAAGTTAATATGCTCTCCTATATATATCATGCTATGGATGAAATAGTTTATTTTAGAATTTAGCATAATATTTTAAGTCTCACCATATCAATTTTATAGTTAATGAATTTAAATTATAAGATGCTTATTGGATATGAATGTTTAAATTGCTAAACCAATGAGAGAAACTAATTTTTAACATTCCCCCATAAAATGCTTAGATATTGAGATTCTCCTAAAAAGTGTATGACTTAAGTACTTAAAAATAAGACATTCAATTAATATAAGATCAAGTACTTGAAGTATTAATTTGAATTGTATCTTAGGTTAACCCTTAAGAATTTCAAAATGCCCTAGTTGAATTAAACACATAAAGCATTCATCTAGTTTCTCCTTGATTTGATCTTATCCTATTTGATCATCGGAATCTCCCAATTGATTAATTTTTAATTTTTCAAATTGATTTGAATATCTTTCTTGATTATTGATTTGATTGTCTTTTTCTATCTTAAAAGAAAATTTTTTTTTATGAATATTCATACTTTATTCTGATTGAATGATTTTGAAAATTGAATTTGAGAAATAGTTGTCTTGAATCCTTTGAAGTTGATATCAAGCAAGATATTTTAAGAAAGTTATCATTTATTATTAAAGCTAAACTTTTAAAGAGGACTTTAGTTTTAAGTAATTGGTATCAAATAGCATACTATTTACCATGTATTTGATTGATTTATCTTTTGGCAAAAAGAGAAAAATATTTTTGTTTCAAATCTGATTTTGCATAACTATATGTTTGATATAATATCATTTAAAATAAATTCAAAAATATATATCTTTTCTAAATTTATAATTACTTGATATTTCTTAAGAAAAGGAAGAGAAAGTTTCATGCAGAAATTTAAAAATTTAGGACTTTCTCAAATCATTATCCCATACAAGAAAGAAAGACCAAGCTTCAAAATAATCCTTGAATTTCTAGAGCAAGAAAGAATTTTAATTGTATAGAAAATTAAGAGATTGGGCTAAGAAATTCCATGTCCTTTTGATCTATTTGAACTCAGTTCAAGAATTCTTTGGAAACATAAAGTTTAGGATTGAAAATTTAGACTTAAAAGTCTGAAGTGTCAATATTATATTGGATGATATAAGATTAGCTCGGACACTAAGGATATTTATTAATGGGCTAAAAATTTATCTGCTTCTTGAATTTGCCCACCTACCTTGGATCAGCAAGAGAATTTTATGCTTGCATAAAAATGAGAGTTGAAGGTCTAATTTTCAAAGTAAAAGGAATGCAGATTGAGATGAATGTTGATAATATTGGATGCATGCTAAGAGTACCTTGGATTGTCTCAAGTAGTGATATATTTAAACATTATGTTAGTTTGAGATAATGTCGAGGGCATTAAGGATATCAATGCCAATCAGTCGAGTGTAGAAATAGGACTACTATGATCAATAGGATCTTCTTCATATTAGTTGTGCATCATATTCTTCAAAAGATTCCACTTTGCATACCTACACTCATGCTATAATAGATGTCAGGATTGAGGATCTAGTAGTTTAGACAAAAGTAGCTCTACCTCCATAGATCAATCATTCAAACAGCTCCGATTGATTATTTGGTATATTGGATGAGAAAATGCATTTATCAATAGAAATTTTATTAGAATCATTTTTTTTATTTGTGCAAAAATTTAAAAGTTTACTTCACAGACATAGCAGATAAGATGAGATCTGATGGAGGTACAATCATCGGTCAGAAAAGAGTCAATGTGATTGATTCAAACTATTACGTTAGCGAGGAAGTATATGCATGATTAAGGTCAGCTATTTGGAGATACTAGACTATCCTCTCTGTCTAGTCAACTTGAACTTTCTTCTTACAGATATACCAACCTACTCTTCTTAGGTTGCTAGGATTTATTTTCTTAGAACTTTAATACTCCCTAGTAATCCATTTTTGTAAGTTATAGATGTCATACATTTTGATCATCTTGATGTTTGTCATCCTTGTAGACATCCTTTTGAAAACATCCTTTATGAAATCAATGAATATCGAACTCTTATGTTCAGCATCAATTTTGTTTCTGCCTTCAATTAATTTGTTCATTTGTTATATTTACTTATATACATATCATGATCATTTGTTGACAACTTAAAAAGAAAATTTCAAAACAACTCAATTTATGGAATTGACCATAAAACATAGAGGGAGAAATTATTAAAGAAGAAATGATCAATTATTTGAAAAGAACTTTGAAATTAAAAATATCTTTTAAATTTAGAAAATCTAAATTTAGTAGTTAAATTCATGTTTAATATGCTTGATTTGAAAAATAAGGAGAGTGATATTATCTAGCTTTGATTGAAAATTCTAATTACCTTATTTTGAGCCTTAATATGATGATTTCATTTGATCTATATGCTTTTGATTTAATTATCAAATCATTTTTGAAAACTATTTGGAGTGAAAAGAAGTTTGAGGCATATTCTTACTCTAAATAATTGATTTTGATACATTCTTATAATTTTGAAACTCATTGATAAATATAATACTTAACTATCAAAACTTTCATAATTTCTATCAAATAGTACATCATTATCTTACACTTCAATGCTTTATCTTTTAGCAAAAATAAAAAAAATATCTTTATCTTAAATCTAATTTTGCAAAGCTATATTTTTGATGTTACATCATTTGAGATAAATCCAAAAAGTTCATATCTTTTCTAAATTTAATTGTCTAGTATTTCATAAAAAAAGGGATGAAATGATCTTTCAAAGAATAATAGAAGATCTATTTATAATTTACCTTGGATGATTTGTTGATATTAGTTCAAAATGATTTATCACAATTTAAAATTCTCAAAATGGTTTGAATTTCAGATCAAGTTGTTATTTGATTTTATTTTCAAAGCTATTAAAATAAAAAAAGATTTTTTTTTGTATCAAGAAGATTTTTCTTAAGAAATTTCTCATACTTGATATCAATAGTCTCATTCTTGTCTTGAATTTTATTATATTTTTTTTGACAAAAGAGAAGAATGTTTTAAATAGAATATCTCTTTATGATTTATTTTGGATGATTTATTGATATCAATTCAAATTAACTTATCAAGATAATTTGATCTGAATTTAAATTGATTCATCTTTTTTATTCAAAAACTTCAACGATTGATATCAAATAGATCATTATCATCTTGAATTCTATTGCTTTATCTTTAACAAAAAAATATATATATATCCTTGCATATAATCTGGTTTGCATGAATATATTCTTGATATTATACCTTGAGATAAATTATAAGATTAATATATTTATGCTTCAAATTGATTGATACTACTTAAGAAGAGAAAGAGATATTTTTTAAAAAATTAAATAAATCTCTAAATGATATATCCATTTGGGATTAGACAGCTTATAATATGTTTTATATTTTATTGATTTATCTTTTGACAAAAGAATAGTTACTTTGTCTCAAATATGAATTTTAATGCCTATATTCTTGCTATTATAATATTTAAGATAAATTCTTATGATATATTTTTGAATGATTTACTTTAATATCAAAATGAAGAGAAGTATTTTCAAGATTATATTATTCAAATTTTTGAAGCCTAAAGTTGTTATTAATTAAAATTGAGAAGTACATCTACATGGCATACTTTTGAATTTTAATGGATTGTTATCATTATAAACATCTTTTGAAGCAAATAAAAAGTAATTTTTTAAAAAAAAAATAGTTTCTATATGAGTGAATGCTATGTTTATTTGAATTAAATGCATAATTTAATACTTAATTCACTCAATTGATACTTGCTCTCTTAAAATTTTATTTAATTTAAAAATAGTTTTGTTTGCAAAAGTAAGGGAAGAAAATACCAAAGATAAAATGATTACTAACTTAGTATCAATAAAATTTAAAAATCTAAGCTTAAAAGATAAATTTATATTAATTAAAGATTAATGTGGTATCAATTAAATATACTTAACTTGAAAGAAAAAGGGAGGGTAACAAAAATTATAAAGCTTATGCATGCAAATTTTGACAAAAAAAAGTGGAAGATAATGCTCAAGAATGAATATATATATATATATATATATATATATATATCAATTTGATAATCTAAATTTAAAATATGCTTATTTTAAAATAAAGAGAAGGAGAAAGTTAAAAAATAAATCAATCCAGCTATTAGTATGAAAAGCAGGAGAAGAGATATTTTCTAATTTGATTTGATTAAAAATATTAGTAAATTTGTGATCTTAAATTCTTAATCAATTATCTTATTTTGAGCTTTATTGTATTGATTTTAAATTTTAAATCAAATGCCTTATAGTCTTTTCAATTTGTGCTTTTATGTGTTTATTCAATTTGATTTACTTGATTTAAAGTATGATAAATTTAAAATAGTATCAAATAAATAAATTATTTTTTAATAATTAAAAATTGCTTAAAATGGTATCATTAATATGCTGGTTATATATTTTGATATACATGATTTGATAGCATAATCATTTTTTATAATTAATTAAAGTTAAACTAAATTTAAAAATCCTTATAAAATTATTTGTATCAAAGTAATTTTTACTCAAGAAATAAATTTGAGAAAGTAATTCTTATTTACTTTGATACTATTATTGATTTACTCAATACATTTTTGATACATGTCTTTCCTAAATTTAAATGATGGATTTTCATTAAGAAAAAGAATGAATAGATATTGATGTGCATATTATGCTTGAATTCGTGGTCAAATCTTATGAAAAGCTCTAGTCCTCTTAAAGATTAAAAGTACATCTTTGAAAATTTGATTAAAAAGTCATATTCATTCAAAAAAAAAAAGGAAGGAGAGTCTTTAATATTTAAATTCAAGCTAATTTTTGAAAAGAAAGAAATAATCATTCAAAAGGAGAGATAATTAATTTGATTTGACTTTCTAAATTTGATACATCTCTTAATTTAATACCTTAATATTGATTTTGATGATTTTTCTTGTTCTTTCCCATAAGCCTTTTTGATGTTGTCAAATAAAGAGAGAGGTATATTGAGTATATGCTTAAAAAATTAATACTTAAGAAACTCAATGAATTTCTTGCATGAAACCTTAATACTCATTGATTTGAATTAAAATATTATTTTAATATGAGTATATAAATTATGTAAAATATTATTTAGAGTTTTTTGAAGTGCACATTTATATTTATGTATATTCTCACTTCATATTTTATACTAGCCAGTTAGTTGAAATACATTAATTTTATTTTTGTGCATATACTTAAAGTTTCATCATCATCAAAAAAGGGGAGATTGTTGACTCACAGATTGATTTTGATGATTCCAAAATATTGAGTATAAATAATACTAATTATGTATTTCAAGAATGTATGTAGATCTTTTTAGGTGTTCAAATTGAAGAAATTAATCTAAGAAAAAATCTACACAAAAATCATCAAGTCAAGAGCTTCAAAAAAAATTGAATTGATAAACATCCTTGAAGAAGGGTAAAATTATAATTTTATAAAATTAGAGAAAATCTATTTTGGAAGTCTCAAGAATAAGCTTAGAAGATTTTTGATTTTTTGAAAGCAGTCCCATAATTTTTGGATGTATAAATTAGAAGAAAATCAAATTTTAGAAAAAGGGTCAACCCAAAGGATGACCCCTAGGTCATCCTCTTTCAAAATGGACTGCTCGGCACACTTGGCATGTAGACTGGACTGACCCAGTCTGAGACTAAGCCGACCTAATCTCAGTAGAAGCAAAAGACAGAAAGTGTAGAAAGCCAAGTTTTTCAAGAACTAGGGGACTGAGCCGACCCAGGTATAAACTGAGCTGACTTAGTTAGGACTAAGCTGACCCAGTTAAAAACTGAGTTGACCTAATGATCGTAATAGCTAGTTTCTGTAGCTTTTTATAACAGCTAGTTTTTCACTCCAATGACTATTTCAGCCCTTCCAACGGTCAAAACTCTTTCTTCAGCCATCACAAAGAGTATAAAAGGCTAGAGAAATATTTGAAAAACAAGATTAAGTGGATTGAAAGTAGATATCAATAAAATAGTGAGGTTCATTAAATATCAAAAGGAAAAGAGAGAAAAGAGAGGATCTTGTGCATTAAATTCAGAGAGCTTCAAAGTGTGATCATCCTCATTCATTCAAGCTTCCTCTCAGCCTTCAAAGGAGAGAATACTAAGCTTCAAGAGCCATCTTTCAGCCTCTCCATCGAGCTTCAAAAGAGTTTCTTTTTGTTTTTTGTTCTTGTGCTGAATTTTTATATTTGTATCTTTGTTTCTTTACAAGTTTCTTTGAGAGAAAGATGTTAGATATATGTGCCCTTGAAGCCAGATTGGCTAACACTTGTAATACACTTCTAAGGGCAAAATTATAATTTTGATTATAAATAATAAAATAAATTATTTTCTATCATAATGTGTATTTGAAAGTGTCTATGATACATCCCTTGAGTTAATGACAATAATAGTTCATATTTTCAAGAGTTAAAAATTTAAGACATGAATTTTCATTATTAACTCATAAAATGCTCTCGATCATAAGATCATCATGAGGATGGTGATTGATCTAGAAGATTGGTGTACGATTGCTTCTTTAGGATAGATGAATCTTGAGTCTACAATGTAAAGACATCAGAGCGAGAGTATAGGTACTCATTAGAAAATGAGGACACTGAACGTGACCACCTTGAGTAGTCATGAGGAAGTCTACCTTCTTATCGATGACTAGCTCAAAGCTGCAGTAGTGTGTCTGGTTCTTTGACCTGAGGTGCATCGACAGTTTACCTTGAGGGTGTTATAGTTTGACTACACCATAACTCGATCTCCTAGCCATTCAGAATCCTGAGGTGTATGTTGGCTATAGCATATTCATTGTAGGAATTGGATTGCACCAATAGGGGATCTATCTACCTCAGTAGAAGAGGAGCAGCCCTATGATGATCATGAGAATCAAGTCCATAAGCCCATAGCCATGGCAAAGTGAAATAATAGAAAGAGTTTCTATTAGGGTTTTCATATTAGATTTGAATCGAATGATTAATTCATATGATGAAAATTAGGGTTTGACAAGATCACCTTAACCCTAATTTAATCGGAGCTCAAGATAGAGGAACTTAATCACACAGGTAACTGCACCGAGAGATTCACTTTTAGTTTTGATGGGTTTCCACCATATACTGCTAGGTGTCACTCATAGATTTTAGGAACAATTAGAATGATTTGGATGATCGATCATACTAGTTGTCTGAATCAAAAAAGTTCTGATCCATCGGAAGGTATTTTGATGATGTCAATGATAGAGATCACGACATATTCTATTACCATACAAAACCAAACCAAATTGGATCACACAAATAAGAATTTGGATTTGGATATCATCAATTAGATTAATCCAGTTCAATTGATTTGAATAAAATTTAATTAGGTTCAAAAAAATCATGCTAGCACACGATTGAGCCTAATGTTCTCCTTTAACAATCATTAAAACTTATCTCGACTGAGCCAAATGTGTTTGGACTCACTCAAGAACCTTTATTTGGTCTGACTAGAGCTTGTTCAGATCAAAAAAGGATTGTCTTAATTTATAAAATAAATTTGAGATAATATCTATCATTTTTCGTCACCTGCTAAATCTTATCTTTGGACTTTGGTCAAATATTGACCTTTGATGCTTAGATATTTGCCTATGTGTCATGCACACATAGAAGAGAACCTTGGCCCTTGTCGCCCTACTAAAAAGTAGATAGACAAGGGGTGCATGCCTAGGGAGGCATGCGCCCCATGAGGATAAGGTTTGGAGTCCCATACAGATGGGACTCCAGTTGCTTCAGGGAATCAACCTAGATGGCGCCAAGAAGACTTGTTTGACCTAGTCTTGGCGCCATCTAAGGAGAGTTTTGAGGGACTCTAATCTGATTAGATTAGATGATGTTATCCCACCAATCAGATTTAGATCTGATTGCATAAAGGGCCATGATTGGCCGAGATGATGTGGCACTACATGGCATAGCAGGGTCTATATAAATTCTGTCTGTGCCTAAAATTGAGAGGTTCTACTTTAGCCCACGTCACAAAGCTTTTCTCCCTCCTTCTCCATACCACCCTCTGGTCCTCTCTCTCCTCTCAACACCTAAGAGATTTTGGGCATGAGTTAGGTGCGATCCAAGCAAGCGAAAGGCGACAGAAAAGAAAGAAGGCAACACTGCAGCAAGAGACAACGATTATTCTTCAAAAGAGTTTTTGAAGACCTTCAAAGATCAGATCTAGATCTAATTTTTGGAAGATTGATTGAGAAGAAGAAAATCTCTAGATCCTGCTCGAGTGGATACCAGTAGAGGTCAGGCGCTTGTGTAGCTACATCCAAAACCTCAGACAAACATCGAGATCATCATAGGATAATTAGATTACCCAAAATAAAGATATAATTAAATTAGATTTTATTTTATTTTATTTTATTTTATTTTATCAAATCAATAAGATCATATCTGAAGAGTCTCAGATCTAATTAGGATCTTAGAGAAAAATTTTTGAAATATTTCTCTTGATCTAATCAGATTTGAATGAACCTAATCTGGAAAATAAGGTTTTTTCCTTCAAAAGAAACTTGGGGTGTAGGTTGGTCCAAGCCAAAAATTGGATGGTGTAAAAGTTGTGGTTGGTGCTCCTAGGTTAAAACTAACTAGGTTGATAGTGAACCCCAAAAACTATCGGTGTAGGGTTGTGGTTGATGAGCCCGACAAAACCAACTGGATTTGTTTGTGATTCTGGATTAAAACAAATGCACTGTAATCTTGGATTATAGTGAAATTCCCAAGAAGAGCTTGGGGAGTGGATGTAGATGCGGGGTTGCACCGAATCACTATAAAATCCTTATGTGTTTGATTGTGCTTTTGCTTTATTTGCTTTATATATTTGCATTAATTAGTTGCTTTTAATTTTGCTACTACACATTGCTCATTCACCATAAAGCATTCAAGTTTCTTTTAATTAGAAGCACATATTAGCATTAGAGTTTAAATTGGCCAAACTTTTTAGAAACCCAATTCACCCTCCTTTTGGGTAGCCATACCTGGGCAACATGTATCTAGTTACCTGATATTCGTACTACCCATTATGAGATCAAGCTGACTACAATCCAGATGCTTCCATCCTTCTATGGGAACACCAATGAAGATCCTTACAAGCATCTGGATGATTCTTAGAAATCTACTCTATGGTGAAGATTCAAAATTTTCCTGATAATGCTCTTAGATTAATTTCATTTCTCTTTTTCTTAAAAGATAAAGCCAAGTGCTGGCTTGGCACAATAGGAAGACCAATCCAAACTTGGGCTGAATTACAATATAAATTTTTTTAAGAAATTTTATCCCATAGGCCGAACCAATACCATGAGGCATGCTATCATTAGATTTGCTCAGCTTCCAGAGGAACAAATTCACGAGTCATGAAAAAGACTTAAGAAACTTCTTAAAAAATGCCCACACCATGGTCTATCTAAGTGATAAATTGTGCAAGCTTTCTATAAAGGTTTGGGAGATCAGTATAAATAGATGGTAGATGCATCTTGTAGAGTTGCATTCATAAAAAAAATAAAAAAAATTAGAAAAGATGTGATCTCGATCATGGATCGATGTTGACATAAAGATGGCGCAGGAGACAGCTCTTCTTCTTAGTATCCGTTGCTTTGAAGCAGTCTCTAACCCAAGCATGGCTCCCATCCTGAACCTTTTCCTCTCTTTGATCGAAGACAACTTGATTTGATGGCCTGGGATCTTATTTATAGGTGTTAGAGGGCTGGATCCTTTGTTGTTAAGCAATGTGGGACTAAGGTAGTGTTTGATCAGTAAAATATAGGGAAATCTTGGTGAAAATCAGATTAAAAGAGTTCTGAATCGAATTCTATTCTTCTAGTGAAGTCTGATTGTCAGATCTAGATCAAATGATCCAAAAAATGCCAAATATCATGTTTTAAAAGCCTAAATCCCATCAAAATCAATATGGACCATCCAATCGCATGTGATGATGAGATTTTGGCCGTTGGATGGAGCTCAGGATGCTTGATCACCATCGGGATGAACATCAGCTATCGGATCATCGTCTGGGGTGCGCCCAGCCATCCGATCGCATGCTGGAAGATAGTATCGCCGTTGGGAGTGTTATCAGCCATCGAATCTTTGTTGGGATGGTTGTGAACCGTTGGATGGCATAGAAGGGGCTGAAGACTTTGAATCAAACCAAGAATTAACCCCCATCATCGAATCTTTACCCCAATCAACTTGGACTGCACAATGGTGCATCACTGTGCCCATGGACCATGGTGGATCAGCCATATTGTAGACCGCAACTAATCACCATCCGACTTTGCCACTTGAAATGATCAAAATGCCTCGTGAGTCATGATAGATTTTTTATAAACCCCTTAAGGGTCTTGGTCCACCACGTGTCCTGCTATGATCGCTGGATTTTGCTAAGCTGGCGGTCCATGCTTGGATCGTGAACCGACGGCTGGCTTCTATGGCTGAGTTCGCTTGGATGGCACACCGGCTGAGCTAGGATGTGTTGGCTGAGCTAGATGTAGTGGCTTGGCTAGGCGCGCCGGCTTGGTTGGGCTAGCCAACTAAGCTGATTCAATTTTTTTAGTTTTTTTTTAAAAATTCATATCGTGTCCATTTTAACTCTGATTTACTCCAAACTTATTTCATTTCGACTAAAAAAATAAGCTCTTTTTATTGATAATATATTTTTTAAAAATAATAAATAAAAATATTTAATTTTTAAAAATAAAAATAAATTAATTAATAAATTAATATTTTAATGATGAATTTATGATACTTATCACACCTCCTAACTTGAGCTTTGCTCATCCTCGAATAAAAAAAAAATTTAATTTTAGATATCTTTTAACTTTAGAATTTTAAATTTTTATTAAGCAATTTTCAAAAAGGCTATTGATGTTCAGTAGAGCCTAAGTGAAGTATGTCATTGGGGTATTAATACTTACCAATATAAAAATTAAGTAAAGAACATTAAACTTTTCTAAATTTTTTCTAAATTATTCCTACCTTTTCTCTGAATCATCTAAACTTTCATATGGACAAATGTATTACTACTTTCATCCTTTATTTATTGAATTTTTTTATTCATATTAACCACTTTTTGATGCAAATATCATTGCTTACTTAGGCAACGGGATCCGGTTACTTGATAGAAAATCAATGTGTGTATGTATTTTTTTTTTAACATTATACCACTATTGAATGTATTAATTTCTTAAGCTTTCTATTTGATCCATGTAGCGAGTCTTAGGCCAATGACTCTCAAATCAGTTGGCTTTAGGGCACTAGATATTAAATACCCCTCGAGCTTACTAGCTCGAATCAAACAGGTTATGAGTTAAGACTAGCTTTACAACGAGTTTCTTTATCCTTCCTATCTTTTGACATGAAACTCAATACTTGCTTAGATAAAGAGGCCCAGTTACTCAGTGAGAAGTACTCAAAAATTATTTTATTTTATAAATTTTTTATATGAAGAAATGTATAGTTACCCTACACAAGCCCATAAAAAGAAGATTCTTCTTTGATATTGATAGAAAAAATCAAAATTGCTCAAAGAAAATTTATTTATGTTCTAGAGTTAATTCTTTTTTAGATTTTTTTAATATTTGGTCCCTTAATATTTCATAAATTCTCTAATCTATGCATCAATTTTCTTTCAAAAATGCTTAATTTAACTCAATTTTTAAGCATAATCGGGTGTCTAAATGCTAAATATTAACTTCTTTGAGGATCTTAAAAAATTTAAAAATTTTTATTATTCTTTTCTCCCAACTTAATCAACATTATCCTTAATGAAGAAAGAAAAAATAAAGAATGTAATAAAGAACATAAAAGAATACACCTAATTCGATATGTTTATGGTCCAGCATATGCCTTTGAAAATTTGGGCTCTCCCTCCAACTTATTCAAAATGACTTAAAAAGAAAATAAACTAAAAAGATAAATTAAACTTAAGAAAACTAAATAGAGGATTGCCTCCCAACAAGCGCTAAGTTTACTATCTTTAGCCAGACACAAGGTAGCTTAACTATCCCATATCAAATACTAGATTGATAAATTTCAATGATTTTGGATTGGCAATCTTAGGCAGACAGTTTGTTATCCCTTTATTGATATATTCATTATTAATTTTGGGAAGGTAGGATGCGACCCCATTCTTAGATCCATATTTATTAAGAATTTTTTCTATTTGTTCTTCTAAAATGCTAATGTATTGAGTTTTTGGATTAGGAGTTGAGTTTAATGCAGTGGGTACTAGAAAGATGACTAAAGATGGGTTTAATTCTGGAGGTTTAATATGATCTTGCTTAAATGACTCTATTGGCACTTCATTACATGTCTCTCGATTTTTATGAAAAGAATCAGCTTTTAGGGGTCAAGAAAATAGTATTACTGATTTATAGGGTCTCAGGTAACTCATCTATTCTCTTCTTTCTTTTATCAGTCTCATTTAAATTAGAACCAACATCAGTACTAGTTTCTAGCTCAAGTTCTTCTATATGAATAGTCTCAGTATTAACCTCTTCTAATTTTTCATCTTGGCTAGCATCAGTACTAGTCTCTCTCATCTAGTCTTGGTTTGGATCCATAAGAATCCTATAGCTTTTAAGTTCAAAAATTACTTTGACATTCTCTAATTGGGGATTCTTAGGTAGAATGATGGATTGATGATTGAATCTAGGTGGTTGATAAACATTGGGTGGGTTATTTTTAGAATTCACAATCGATTGGCTTGGTAACTGACCGAGTTCTCACTTCATACTAGAGTCAACTAATTATCCTATTTGAGCTTCTAGCCTAGTGATAGATTGTTGTTGAGTCAAAATCAATTATTGTTGATATAGG
>QRFJ01001665.1:131902-190771 GCA_006176705.1 Cocos nucifera | reverse complement strand
TCTAGATCAAAAAAAAAAAATTTTGAAATATATCTCTTGATCAGATCAAATCTGAACGAACCTGATCCGAGAAATCAAGATTTTCCTTCACATAGATTCTGCCACTTTTAATCAAAGGATAATGAAGCATGGTTAATTGAGTTTCACTCAAGATTTTAAATAAGGTATAGGCTTTATCCTCACTCTTATTTATGAATGCACCTCTACAATTTCATGTATTTAAATTTTAAATTAAATTATAATTAATAAAAATTTTATTTTTTACTCTTTAAATTTTAGTTTTTTTTATTTTTATTATTTTATTTTTCTACTCTTTAAATTTTTGTACTTTAATTTTATTGTACTTTATTTTTATTGCAAGTAGATGCTAAGATCTAACTAGTGGATCTTAGTACCAAATTTAATTTTTTATACTATTTAATTTTTGCTTTTTATTTATAATTTTATTTTTTAATTTTAATTTATTTTTAAATTTTTTTATAAAAATTAAAGATTTTAAAACTAAAATACTATCTTTTTTGTGGATTCGATCTGACTCACTACTTTCTATGTATTTTTAAATTATTAAAGAAGTCAAAATTAAATTGATAAACATAATGTCTTAACGATAATATCATGCTCTTATCACTGATCCACTAATGAAGTCGTTGAGCCAGTAGAAGATCGAAGCCTACCTTGAGAAGATGAAACTTAGATTTATAGCCAATTAGCTTTAGATCAACTGAAAGTTTGTTAGATGTGTACCCTAAAAGTTAAATTGGTTGATATTTATAATACACTTCTAGGGATAATTTTATAATTTTAACTATAAATTAATAAAAAAATTATTTTCTATCATAGTATGTATTTAAAGTATCTGTGATACATCCTTTGAGTTAATGGTAATGATAATTCATATTTTCAAGAGTTGAAAATTTAAGACATGAATAATCATTATTAACTCATAAAATGCTTCCCGACCATAGGATCATCACGAGGATGGTGATTGATCCGAAAAAGGTTGGTGTACAATCGCTTCTCTTTAGGATAGATGAGTCTTGAGTCTATGGTGTGGAGACACTGGAGCGAGAGTATAGGTACTCGTTAGAGAATGAGGGCACTGAGCGTGACCATCCTCGAGTAGTCATTAGGGAGTCTACCTTCTCGTCAATGACTGAGCTCGATGCTGCAGTAGTGTGTACCTGGTTCTTTGACCTGAGGTGCATCGATAGTTCACCTTGAGGGTGTTATAGTTTGACTACACCATTACTCAGTCTCCTAGCCATATCAAAATCCTGAGGTGTATGTTGGCTATAGCATGTTCATTGTAGGAACTGGATTGCATCAATAGATGGAATCTATCTACCTCAGGTGGTATGAGGAGCAGCCCTATGATGAATCATGAGAATTGAAGTCCATAAGCCCATGGCCATGGTAGAGTGAAATAATAGAAAGAGTTTCTATTTAGATTTTCACATCAGGACTCGAATCGAATGATTACAATCATATGATAGGAAGTAGGGTTTGACGAGTTTACCTTAACCCTAATCTTATCGAGGCTCCAGATAGAAGAATCCAATCACATAGGTAGCTGCACCTAGAGGTTTATTTTTAGTTCTGATGGGTTGCCTAGAATTATCCAGGTCAGAAAAATATTATCCTAATCCATCAAATTGGTTTGGGCTTACCCAGGAATCCTGTATGGATTTATCCTAGTCTAACTGGAGCTTGTCCAGATCAGAAAAATATTATCCTAATCCATTAAATGGGAATAGGACAGCACCTATCAATTTCTGTACCTGATAGGATAAGACCTACCAATTCTTGTCACCGTCGAGACATGAGATGTCTCAATGCAGGAAAGAAAAGATAGGGCGTGCGCTTCCTGTAGAATTTCTAAGGGTGCGCACCCCTTGGATTTCCAAGCACAAAAATGTGTGCACACCCCATGTTGGCGTGCGCACATGGGGAATGAGAGGAGAAAGTCCCATGAGAATGGTACTCCAGGTTTCTTGATGGGATCAAAGTCTTAGGCACCAAAGTGTTTGTACTTATCTAGTGTTAGTGCCACCTTTGGAGGGTTTGAGGGATCTCTAACCTGATTGGATTAGGTGACATTGCATGGCCTATCAGATTTAGATCTGATTAAATCAACCAATATGATTGGTTAATGTTGTGTGGCACTGCATGGCGCAAGGAAGTCTATTGAAGACCTTCCTGCGCCTAGGGTTTTAAGGTGCACAAATTACCATGCCACAAGGTTGCTGCCCATCTATTATTTCATGCCCTCTCATCCTCCTCCACTCCTTCTTCTCCACATCCAAAGGTTGCACACAAACAGCAAGAAAATTCCAAGGACATTGGAATGAAGATCAGGTTGAACGCGATGGTGTTCGGGAGACGAACGTGCTGCCTTCAACAGTCATTTTTAAGGCCCTATAGATCAAATCTAGATTTGATCTTTGGATATCATATTCAAAAGAAAAAGACCTTCAGAACTAATCTGAGTGGATACTGATAGAGGCCAGGTGCGTGTGTGGCTTGATCCAAAACTTTGAGTACAACAGATTATCGATAGGATAATTAGGTACCATGTTTATATCTGATTTAATTTTAATTTTAGATTTAATATTAGATTATTAGAATTAAATCTGAGAACTCTTAGATTTGATCAAAATTTGTTAAAAAATTTTTAAATTTTTTTTACAGATTAGATCAGGTCAGATCAGTCCTATAGTAAAAAAAATTAGGTTTTTTCTTCAATTTAAAGCTAGAGGATCAATTGAAAATAAAGATTAAGGAATTTAAAGAGGGAATCTTTTAGTTTTAATGAGGAACATTGAAAATTCAAAAAAAAATGAAAAGAGATGAAAGTTGTGCACAAATTTCAGTGAGCCTTCAAAGTAATCTTTTTCAACATCTTCCACATCCTCTCAAGTATAAATTGAAGAAAAGCCAAGCCTCAATTGAGCACATCATCAACTTCTTCCTAGGGCTTTAAAAGAGTTTACATTCTATTTTTTATATTATGCTAAAATTTTTATTTATAATTTTATTTCTTTACAAGTTTCTTTAGGAGAAAGAAACTTGGGGATTAGGCCAATCCAAGCCTAGAATTGGATATTATAGGTTTTAGTTGGTGAGCCCAAAAAATCAATTGGATTGTTAGTGAACCTAAAAAACTAATGGTATAAGGTTTTGGTTGGTGCTCTTATGAAAATCAACTAGATTTATTTGGGAGCCTGAAAAAATAAACATACTGTAATCAAGGATGGATTATAGTAAAAATCTCAAGAAAAGCTTGGGGAGTGGATGTAGGTGCGGATTGTACCAAATCACTATAAAATTTTGTGTTTCTGTATTATGCTTTAAATTTTTTTTTTACTTTACTTTTATTTTTTATTTACATTGTTAAGATTCTTAATTTGCATCCACTATCTTAAATCTGCTGGTACTTATATTATACACATCTCCACCATATTACTTAAGTTAAAATAAAAGCACATACTTATTTAAAAAATAAATTTGGATAATATTTTTTATAAGAACTCAATTCGCCCCCCTCCCCCTCTTGAGTTGCTATCTCTGGATAATAATTGGTATTAAAGTAGGTGCTCCGTTGTTGATTATTAACCTAACCATCTAGAGCTAAAGATTTTGACAATCCAAATGGAATCTTTGCTTAATGAAGGACATTCTATAGATAAACCTTCATTGTTTGATGGCTCAAATTATTCTTATTGAAAAGCTAGAATAAAAATCTTTATTCAAGCACATGACTATAATCTATGGAAGATTATTGTCAATGGCCCTTACATATAAAATACATCATTTATTGATAAAGAATCAATGCATCTAAATGCTAAGGCCATGAACATACTTTATTGCTCCTTGGACCTAAATGTATTTAATACAATTTTTTCATGTATTTTAGCAAAACATAGATAAGAGAAATTGGAAAGAACTTATGAGAGAGCAAATCAAAAAGAAGAATCAAACTCCTAAGAAAATATGGAAGCTCACCTCAACTTATGCCTTATGGCTCATAAGAATGAAAAGAAAAAGAAAAAGAAGAAACAAAAGAAAAAGAAGGCATTGATAAAGTCAGAGCATAGCAAAGAAGAGAAAAATGAGAAAGAAGAAGAAGATATTATAAATCCTTATTTCATGGCCAATGACGATAAGATAAATCTTGAGAATTCTTTTAATTTTACTTTTAATGAATTGTTTGAAGCCTTCAATGATTTAATGGATGAATTTAAAAAATTAAGGCGCAAAAACAAAGAACTCAAAAAGTCTAATCTTCTTTTAGCTGATGAAAAGAATAAATTATTAAATAAAAAAAAGATATTTTGAAAGAAAAGAATACTTTGGCTAAAGAAAAAGATGAATAGATTAAATTTGAAAATTCTTTAGTGAAAGAAAATATTGAGCTGAAAAGAGAATATGAAAATTTTAAATTTTTCCTAGAAGAAAATGAAAATCTTCTAAAAGAAAAGAAAGAGCTTATTGATGAAAATAAAAAGTTAAGAAAAGAGATTGAGATTTTGAAACCAATAGCAGAAAAATTTACTCTTAGTTTTCAAAATCATCAATCAATGGTAAATGACAATAGGGTTGTTTTCAATAAAGTAGAAACTAGTTTTAATCCTTTAAGAAAATAGCAAAATACTAAAAATATTTTCACAAGAGCTTCAACTAAAGATTATACCATTAAATGCTTTAAATATAATCAAATTGGCCATAAAATTTTGAAATATAATTTTAAAAGAATTGGCCAAGCCTTGACAAAATAAATTTGGATTTCAAAAAAAATCTTAAATACTAACTCCTATGGACCCAAGATAGCTTGGATACCAAAATTTATGAAGTGATTTTATAGGTACACCAAGGATCCAATAGAATGAAAAGAGAAAAATATTATGGATGGATGCCTTAGAAATAAAATTGGATGGATGATAATATTTGATAAAATCTAAATTTTTCTCACATCATACCATCATTGTTTGCTAAATATATTCTGATTATTAATTACTATAATTATTAAGTATGTTTGATTGATTTTGATGATTTATCATTGCTTATAATGATCATACTCTATGACTTGAATGTTTTGATATATTGCTTAAAACTAGTATATCATTTTGATTTTTTATTTTTAAGCTTATATTTTTATCCTAAATTTAGTATGCTTATTTAATTCCTTGTATCATGTTATCACTTTTTGAAAAACTTAAAAAGAAATTAGCATGATTGTATAAGGATCCTTTTGATTACAAAACTTATAAATTGAATTAATTTTTAACATTCTCCCATAAGATGCTTAAATATTGAAATATCCTAAAAAATTGCATGACCTAAGTACTTGAATATAAGATATTCAATTATAAAAGATCAAGTGCTTGAAGTATTAATTTTCATGGCATCTTAGTTTTATCACTAAGAATTTAAAATTTTTTAGTTGAATCAAATTCCATAGAACCATTATCTAGATCTTTGATTGTGATTATAATTGTTTTCTTGATTTGATCTTTTTTATTTAATTATAGATTCTTCCAATTGATTATATTTTTAGTCCTCTATAATTACTTGAATATCTTTTTGTCATTGATTTGATTGTCTATTTGATTTAAAAAAAATTATTGATTAAATTCTTATTTTTTTAATTAAATAATTTTAAAATTAAATTTGAAAAATGCTTTCTTAATTTTTAAAGTTGAATAAGCAGGTATTTCAAGAAGCTATCAATTTATTTTAAAGCTAATATTTAAGAGAATTTTAGTTTAATTAATTGGTATAAATAGCTTATTTTTTCTGTCTTTGATTGATTTATGTTTGATCGAAAAATAATGTCTTTATTTTAATCTAATTTTTCACAGTAATATTCTTGATTTGATATTATTTGAGACAAACTCAATGATACATACATTTTCTGAACCTAATGTTGTATTTCTTAAAAAAGAAGATATGATCTTTTTTGAAGAATAACTAAAATTTTTTTTATGATTTGCCTTAACTAATTTGCTGATATCAATTCAAATTAATTTATTATTCCAAATTCTCAAAGTTATTTGATTTGAATCAATTTATTTTTATCAATTCAAAACTAAAATTATTGGTATCAAGATGAATTTGTAAATTGATCTTTAAATGATATTAAACTGTCAAGAAAATCATGATTTAGTCTAAATTTCAGTCTAATTGGTATCAAAAAAATCTTTCAAAAAAATGACTATATGGTTTATTTTTCAAAAATTGGTATCATTAAAATTTATACTTTTGAATTTTATTTAATTTTTAACATGGCTTTATATGTACAAGTAAGGAAGAAAAAATATTAACGAAGAAATGATCATTTGATTGAAAAAATCTTTGAAATTGAAAATATATTTTAGAATTAAAAAATCTAAATTTAGTGGTTAAATTCATATTAAATGTCCTTAATTTGAAAGAAATAGGAGAAGAAAAGTTGAAAGATAAAATAATCGAGCTATAATTATGGAAAATAGGGGAAGATAATGTTATTGAAATATTAAAAAAACTAAATTCTTGGTATCTCCAAAATAAGAAAAGAAATGCTTTTTTATCTTGATTTTATTGAAAATTTTGACTTATTTTGCATAGAGACAAATAAATTTTGATCTTAAATTCTCAATCAATTATTTTATGACCTTCTTAAATTGAACTTTCATGTATTTATTAAATTTGATATGCATGATTTGATTGCTCTATTTTTTTGGGATAATTAGTTG
The DNA here is from genome assembly GCA_006176705.1 of Cocos nucifera. Taxonomy (NCBI): domain Eukaryota; kingdom Viridiplantae; phylum Streptophyta; class Magnoliopsida; order Arecales; family Arecaceae; genus Cocos; species Cocos nucifera. The sequence goes on along the minus strand of QRFJ01001665.1, from coordinate 184,040 downwards.
GAGTTAAATTAAATTTGAAAACATATTCTTACTCCAAGAAATAAATTTTTAAACTTAATCTCGAAACTCATTTAAAAATTTAAATTTGATACTAAATTTCTGATGTGCATTGCAATATCCTTATGAGTTATTTGTGTTAAAGCAATTTTTACTCAAAGCAATGAATTTAAAAATATAATTATTATTTGCTTTGATATTATCTATTTTGCTTTACTTTGCTCGATACATTTTTGATACATATCTTTTCCAAACTTAATTAACTAATTTTTTTTTAAAAAGAAGATTGAATATTAAAGTACATATTATACTTAATTTTATATTTAAATATTTAAAAAAAGATCTATTCCTCTTAAAGCTTAAAAGTGCATATTTTAAAATTTGATTAAAAATATCATATTCATTCAAAAAAGAAAAGAGTCTTTGATAATTAAATTCAAGCTAATTTTTAAAATTAAAATAAATATTTTAAACTTATTTTGAGTCAAAGGATAAATTTTCAAAATAGAGATGATTCATTTAAATTGATTTTTTAAACTTGATACATCTCTTACTTTGATACATTTATATTATTGATTTTAATGATTATTTCTTGATCTTTCTCATGAACTTTTTGATGCTGTCAAAAAGGAGAAGTATGTTGAGTACATACTTGAAGGATTGATATTTAAGAAACTCAAATTTGATGCTTGAAATCTTGATACTCATTGATTTGAATTGAAATATTATTTTGATACGAGTATATGAAATATGTATATACTAATGATGTGTAATAAATTAAAGGCTCATTAAGAATCTTTTCATGAAGTTTAATTCATTGTTCTTATCTTGATTCACATTAGTTTTTGTGGTATATACTCAAAGTTTTGCCATCATCAAAAAGAAAGAGATTGTTGATTCCATAATTGATTTTGATGATTACCAAACTTTGAGTATATTATGTATCTAATCATGTATTTCAAGAATGTGTATAGGATTTTTTAAGTATCCAAAATGAAAAACTTATCTTAAGGATAAATCCTCTCAAGATGCCATGCCAAAATATTTAAAAAAATAAATTCACACATGTTTGGATGGCTTGGTATGAAAAAAGTAAGATTGGAAGAAGAGAAAATAAAATTGAAAGAAGCAATTATATTTAGAAGAGATTGGGGCCAAGAAATTTAAGTTTGGAAAGTCAAACAATGAAGAAAAATGAAGCCAAAAATTTTGGAGACTTCTCCAGAAAATTTAGAGACTTCTTCAAGTTGTTTGGCACGCCTGCACATTGCCCTGGCACAGGTTCAAGAGGTCTCGAAAATAGCTCAAGACTTCTCCATTTCAGAAAATAGAAACCTTATTTCTATGTTCTAAGACTGAGACGTCTCAAAAATTTTTGAGACTTCTCAAAGTAAAATCGAGACTTTTCCAAGAAAAATCGAGACTTCTCCAAATGCACAATAGCCTCCAACGAGAATTTTCTATAACCTTTCTAATGGCTCTTTTTTTATTCCAATGGCTATTTCAAATCTTTCAATGACTAGAACTCACTCTTCAACCATCTCCAAGGATATTTAAAGATGGAGAATCAATTGAAAAGGAAGACTGAGGGATTTAAAGAGAGAATCTTTTAGTTTTAGTGAGAAACATTGAAAATTCAAAGAAAAGAAGAAAGAAAGAAAAGTTGTGCATAGATTTTGGCGAGCCTTCAAAGAAATCTTCTCCAACATCTTTCACATCCTCTCAAGTATAAATTGAAGAAAAGTCAAGCCTCAATCGAGCACATCATCAGCTTCTTCCTAGGGCTTTAAAAGAGTTTACATTCTCTTTTTAATATTATGCTGAAACTTTTATTTGTAAGTTTATTTCTTTATAAGTTTCTTTAAAAGAAAGAAACTTGGGGATTAGGTCTGTCCAAGCCTGAAATTGGATATTATAGGTTTTGGTTGGTGAGCCAAAAAAGTCAACCGGGTTGTTAGTGAATCCGAAAAACTAATGGTGTAAATTTTTAGTTGGTGCTCCTATAAAAATCAATTAGATTTGTTTGTGAGCCTGAAAAATAAACATACTATAATCAAGGATGGATTATAGTGAAAATCTCAAGGAAAGCTTAACGAGTAGACGTAGGTGTTGGTTGCATAGAACCACTATAAAACTTTATGTGTTTGTATTATGCTTTTAATTCTTTCTTTACTTTACTTTTATTTTTGATTTATATTATTTAGATTCTTGATTTGCATATACTATCTTAAATCTGCTGCTACTTATATTATACACATCTCCACCATATCACTTAAGTTAAAATCAAAGTACATACTTGTTTAGAAAGTAAATTTAGGTAATATTTTTTATAAGAACCTAATTCATCTTTCCTCTTGCTACCTCTAGGCAATACTTTTTACTACTATAAAAAAAAGCTACAGCAGCGCATACTATGGCAGCGGATTTTGAAACCGTTGTAATAGATTCTATGGCAGCGGTTTTATAAAACCGTTGCAATAGGTTCGACCTATGGCAGCGATTATAATGAACCGCTGCAATAGGTCAACCTATAACCATGACCATAGATCTAACCTATGGCAGCGATTACAATGAATCACTACGATAGGTCGGACCTATTGCAGTAGTTCTTTTTAACCGCTGCCATAGATCGGACCTATTACAGCGGTTCTATAAAGTTGCCACCATACCTTTTTTTGATATTTTTGCTCTAAATATTATATAATTTTAAAATTTAATATCTATTTTTACTGTTTATTATCTAAATAATTAATATTAGAGAAAGATCGTCTTGATCTGATGGTCCTAGCTTCATCGACTAGAAAAATTCGATTTCGATGACTACAAATAATGACATGATGATCTAATAAATGAAGATCTTTAATCGATCCAAAAATCTACAACAATAATCTCGATAATATTTCTAGCATACTATCAAAATTTTACTTCAATCAGATATCGTTATCATGATCAATTTAGTACGAAATGATTTCGGTCGTTAAATGAGAAACAAGCAATCAAAAGGCTAAATGGCATCCGATTATAAGATTATTTTTTTCATAAATAATCTTAGCTACTACTTTAATCATTTTTACGATGGTGATTATAAAATTTTACTCGTAGATCTATGAATGATCCCAAACTATACGTCGCTTGATAACCATTCTTAAACTCCGTTGATAGTTACGCTCGTACTTTTATAATATCTATTTAACATGAATAGTTCATATAAAAATAATTAAAATTTTATAATCATCATCATATAAAATCATTAAAATTATAAAAAAATTATTTAACTAAAAAATTATCTCATAATCGGATGCTATTTAGCCCTTTGATCGCTTATTTCTAATTTAACGACCAAAATCATTCCATACTAAAATGATCATGATAATTATATCTGATTAAAGTAAAACTTTGATAGTATACTACAAATATTATCAAAATCGTCGTTGTAGATTTTTGGATCGATCAAAAATTTTCATCTATCAAATCATCGCATCATTGTTCATGATCATCAAAATCAAATTTTTCTGATCGATGAAGCTAGGGCCATCGGATTGAGGTAATCTTTTATGATGACACTCTAATGATAATTATTTAGATAATGAATGATAAAGATGGTAATTAAATTTTAAAATTATATAATATTTAGAGCAAAAATTAATTTTTAATCTATGGCAGCGGTTTAGAAATCGCTATCGTAGGTTAGGTTAAAATTTGCCAAATCTCTCGTGCGCTTTATCTTTCTCTCTCTCTCACTCCCTACACTCCACCGTAGTGAGACCCACCCTCTCCTTCTCCAGTCGGTGTCGCCCTCCTTCCCCCTGGCCACCCACATCTCTCGGTGCCCCCCTCTTTCGCTTGCCCCATCCCTAGCCCCTCCCGTCACCGCGCATCCCCTGCTGCACCCTCCCCCGACCCCGCCACCCCGACCTCCCAGCAGCCCCTCCTTGTCACACAAACCTCCCGGCCCACCATCCGATCCCACCTATCACTCCACCTCCCGGGCTCCTCCCCATCACCGTGCACCCTCCGGCCCCACCACCCCCACTCTCGGACCACCCCCCCCATCCCATGCACCCTCCCAGCCCTGCCACCCACCTCACGAGCCACCCCTCTCCATCAGCGCACCCCTCCCTCGACCCCCCACCCCACCCAGCTCCCCCACCTCTCACCCCAATCTATGCAACACCCCCGGGCTACCACTCACCTACCAGCACCCCCCTCCCCCGGTCTGCCACCCCCACCTCTCGGGCCACCCCTCCACGTACCACGCCCCCCCGCCACCCCCATGACCGCCCCTACCTCTCAGTGCCCCCCACCCCTCCCCGCTCAACCCCCACCACTCCCACCCCCCGGCCACCCCCTCCCCTGGCCTTCCCATCACGTGCCCCCCAAGCTGCCTCTCCCTCTCTCCCTCTTTCTCTCTCTTTCCTCTTTCTCTTTCTCTCTCTATCTCATTATCTTATTTTTATTTCATAGGTTACCCCTAGCATCATCATCTTCTTCTAGCACCATCGCCGGTGACCCTCAAAGCTTTCGATGCGACTTCCTCTCCATAGTCGTAGATATAATTTTTTTTTAATTTTATAATATTATTTATTAATTACTTATAATATTTATAATAATTTTTAAAATATTTATAATAAATATTATAAATATTTATTATAAATATTATAATTATCTACATGTCGTGGGTTCTAAGTCATGTCATGGTGGTAGCCTTGGGTCATGCCATATCGACGGTCGTGGATAGCCCTTGGGCTGTGCCGATCAATAAAAAAATCATTACCGACAAGTTCTAGACCGTGTCAACGATCGTGAGCTATACCGACCGCTAAGAGAATCCTCACCCCCATCGGCAAGTTCTGTGCCATACCCTCGACCGTAGGCCATGCCGATCGATAAGAAAATCATTGCCAATGGATTTTGTACCGTGTTGGCAACCATAAGCTATGCCGACCGCTAAGAGAACCCTCACCCCCACCGATGGATTTCGGGCTATGCCCATGATTGTAGATCGTGTCGATCGCTAAGAGAACCCCTAACCGCTAATAGAAAGTAAAATTATTTATTGCTCATCCTTAATTATTTATGGATGTAATTAATATTGTAGAATTTATTGCATAACATTTTTTGGATGTTTATATCTGGTTACTTTTATTTATTGCATTGCATAATGATAGACCCATCAATTGATTAGTGTACATAATCTTTGGCATCTGTACATTTATATGTAACGGATGAGAGAATTATGTATAATGATCAATTGATTATTCAATTTAGATAGTTTGAAAATTATATATAATTCTATAGGTAATTGTAGTAATCAAATGGTATGCTAAGGATTTCGAATAAAATTTTGGATAGTATTTTTCTTTTGTTCTTTCTACATAGAAGAACTAAGAGAAAATACTGTTGAAATTTCATTCGATCCCTATTGCATATTGTTTGATTACTGTAATAAATCTATAGAATTAATGTAATTTTTAAATGGGATAGGACCTATCTTTATCTATTAGTTGATGATAGGATGCATTTATTGCATATCTAAAAATGATATTTAATATGAGTTCCACACATGATATTTATTTCAATCCTTATTTATGATGCATTTTTTATTTATAATGCATATTTATTTATAATGCATTAGTATATAATTTAAATTTCACACATGATTTAATTATAGTATCATCATTTTTAAAATGGATAAGGGGTGGATGAAGTTTAGTAGGCTCTCGCCAGAATATGAGGCTGGACTTCAAAAATTTCTTGATTTTGCTATAGAAAAATTTAGGGACCATGAACTGATCCAATGTTCTTGTAAAAAGTGTATGGATGGACCGTGGCTACCTCATCAAGATGTAAATGATCACCTCATTATTTATGGCTTTAAAGCCGGTTATAAAATTTGTTAGGATCAACATGGTGAGGGCAGGCCATAAGAAGGCGATCAACATAATGGGAGAGTGAAACAAATGATTCATGATACTTTTTTATTTATTAGCCATAATGACGGTGCATCTATGTCCATGCCTGATCCTATGGTTGGTGGAATGACAAATAGTAAGGATGTAGAGAAGGTTCGCAAATTGATGGTGGATGCCAATATTTTGTTATATCCCGAATGTGAAAAGATGGTGAAGCTGGAGTTCTTAATTCAGTTGTATCATGCAAAATGCTCCAATGGATTCAGTAATAATGGAGTGAACTGCATATTAGAGCTTTTAGGGGACATTCTTTCGGATGATGCACAAATTCTAAAAATTAATTATGAGGCATCGAAGATTATTGAATAGCTAGGCTTTACTTACACCAAGATACATGCATGTTCCAATGATTGCATGCTCTATTAGGAGGGGGATGTCAACCAAAATGAGTGTATGAGGTGCGGTGTGTTAAGATAGAAATAGAATAAAGATGGCACATCGACTCATGTATCTCAAAAGTTGATGTCATACTTTTCTTTGATTTTGAGACTACAAAAGTTATTTATGTTGGCAAAGACATCGAAGGATATGAGATGGCATGAAGAGGACCGAACAAAAGATGATGCATTAAGGCATCTAGCTGATGGAGAGGCATGGTAGAAGTTTAATGAATTACATCTCGACTTCACACATGAGATACATAATATGAGGTTGGGCTTGTCGTGCAACAGTTTCAACCCATTCAAGCATATGAATACCTCCTATAGTGTATGGCCAGTATTTATTCATGTTTACAATCTCCCACCATGGATGTGTATAAAAAAATTATTTGCTTTTATGATAGTTCTCATCCCTGGACTAATGGAGGTAGGTAATGACATTTATGTTTATTTATAACCTCTTATTATCAAGTTGAAACAGTTATGGAACATTCAAGGTGTTCCAACTTTTGATGCTTTGCTAAATAAGTCATTCTCCATGCGCGCAGTGCTTTTGTCGATAATAAATGACTTTCCAACGTATGCCCTAATGTCGGGTTGGAGCACCAAAGGTGAGCTAGTATTCCTAATTTGTAGAAAAATACTCGATCTAGAAGGTTGACACATCGAAGGAGCTTTAGCTATATGGGGCATCAACATTTTCTTCGTTGAAACCATCCATGTAAAAGAGATGCACGCTCCTTCGATGGCACTGTTGAAGAAGGTAAGGCACCTAGCCGGATATCTAGGAGTAATGTACTGAGAGAGTTGGATGGTCTCAGTATTAAATTTAGAAAAGGTGATCCGATTGGTGGTAAGAAGAGGAAGCATCAATCAAAGAAAGATGACACATACTTTAATTGAAGGAAAAAGAGCATCTTCTTTAACTTACCATATTGGGAGACAAACTTATTGCACCACTACTTAGATGTAATGCATATTGAAAAGAATGTGTACGAGCTCCTATTGGCAACACTCTTGAATATCAAAGATAAGACCAAGAATGACTTGAATTCTTGATTTGACTTGAAAGAATGGAATATTAGGAGATCACTCCATCCAGAGCCGATAGGGGGAGAATAGTGGAGGCTCCCTCATGCATGTTATGTTATGAATGCCTCCGAACGGTACACATTTCTTCATGTATTGAAGAACATAAAGATCCCAGATGGATACTCAAGCAACATATCAAAGCATGTGAATAGTAAGGATATCAAACTTGGAGGATTGAAGACTCATGATTATCATGTGCTGATGCAGGAATTGATTCCAATAGCTATTCACCGCGTGTTGCCAAAAAATATCGGAATGGCTGTTATTCATCTTTGTAACTTTTATAGAAATATTTGTGCAAAGTGGTTGCTTAAGAAAGATGTGAAGAAAATAAAGGCAAAGACGGTGATATATTATTTGATCTAGAGAAGATATTTCTACCATCAATTTTTATGGTTATGATGCATCTCACCATGCACCTTACAGAAAAAGTTATACTTGGAAGCCCAGTGTTCTACCGATAGATGTATCCTACTGAGAGGAATATTCAAACTCTAAAATATTATGTAAGAAATATGAATCACCTAAAGAAATCCATAACAAAAGATTATTTGGATCAAGAGTGTATGGATTTTTATACCATTTACTTAAACAAGCTCGAGACACATCGTAATCAGCTAATGAGAAATTAGGATGATCAATATGAGCCAATTGAGCCTATATTTGAGTCCATTCCATAGCCAAGTAGACTTTCCACTTCATACCATCTCACTGATTTAAGCATTGAGAAAAGGGATAAGGCGCACCGCTATGTGCTCTTCAACTATGATGTTATTGAGTCGTACATAAGATAAATCACTCAGACTTATTTATTTTATAATAATTAAAAAAAATATTTAATTACATCTAAATTTGTTCTTTGCACATGCAGCAAACACAAGAAGGTCATAAGAGTAAAATATGGCACTTTAAGTATATGGGAGAAAAAAATGCATAGCAAAGAATTTTCTGAATGGTTCAAAGATCATGTAAGCGATTATACATTCTTGCCTTATACAACTTATTTGAACATATTTATTAATTAGATATCATCTTGTTAATTAGGTATGGAGATTACTGCTCGGTGATGTAAGCTCTGAAATGCATGCTCTTTCAATGGGTCTTAATTGTATCGTGCGTGAGTATAAACAGCTCGTCATTAATGGCTACAGGTTTAATATTCATAGCAGGTCCATAAATATGGTAACACTAAATAGTGACATGATGTTGAGCGCCACCACTGGGTGTTATGCTAGCTTGAGGGATTCACAGCCTCATACAGAGGATTTGAACTATTATAGTATGGTGGAGAAGATAGTCATCTTGAACTATTATTCTAAAGGAAGGATTGTATTGATAAAGTGCGATTGATTTGACATCTTGTCACAGTCAGGAATGAAGACTGATGAGTGTCGTTTTACTCTCATTAACATGCAATGCCATCTCTGCACTGAAGAACCATATATATTTGCCTCCCAAGCTAGTCAATTCTTCTATGTTAGTGATCCCTTGGAGCCTCAATGGGGTATTGTTGTGAGAATGGTGCCTAGGCATATTTTTTATGGTACCGAAGTTGATGATGATGTTGGACCACGTACGCAAAGTGCTCCTCTAGGATAAAATTTATCTGGTACTATCAAGATCCTAGATACATTTGTCAGGAGTGATGGTGATGTCTATATTGTAGATGCCACTAGGCGATGACTTCAATATTTTGGTATAAATATTAAAGTCTATTTATTGATGCTATACTAATATTATTGTTCAACATGTTATATTGGTTAATGTTCATTAACGTTGTAGGTCACGATGGCACCAAAATGCCTTCTAGCTTTCACCCTCACCTCTCGATGGACTATTCGGAGCTCCGCATCTGAGTTACAGTTAGAGCATACTCCATCCACCTCTGCATCAGCTGCCCATGGACTATCGACATCTACTCTACCATCGACATCTACTCCACCGACATCTGAGCCTCTACCATCAGCCACATCTCCGACACATGCTACAACACCAACATCTGAGTATACATTTTTATTATATTATTTATTTATTTATTTATATAATATTTACATACTTATATATTTGCATAATATATTTTCATTGTAGGTGCATCATTCAATAGGATATTTTACGATCCCATATGCATGCCACATGTGTGGAACCGCCAGCATCAGGTGATGGTGCAATATGATATGGATGGGATGCCAATAGGGGAGACCGCATGGAAGATGCATTTTTTTTCGAAGTGCTTATAAGGCAATCCGACATCATTTCGGTATTGCCCATAGACTGGTGATTGATAGATGCTAATGTCAGAGATCGGGTATGGGAGGATATATGGGTAAGTATATCTTAATTATATTTATACATTTGATATGTTTACACTTTGATTAGAATAATTTGGTAACTGATTTTTGATAACTTTTGTGTAGAGAAGGTGTGACTTTTTAGATCATGAGAGGGCTTGAGATGCTCGACTAAAAAAGATTGGAGAGTTGTATCGGGACTACAAGGTCAAGCTCCACAGAGAATGGCTTGAGCACCAATGAGATGCTCTAGAGGAGCTTGTTCCTTGGATACAGGACTGCCCCCAAGTCAGTGGGAGAAAATGGTTAGACATTGGAGGAGCCAGAAGTTTGAGATAAAATTTTTAACTTTTAAAATTTTAATATGCTTAAAATTATATTTAAATATTATTTAAATATTTATTATTTATTTGAATACTTGTTAGGCTATCTTCCATCAGAACTGAAAGAACCGGATAGCCCAGGAGTACATGCACACTCTAGGCCGTGAGTTTATGGTTAGTCATGTGCATAAAGAGATAATAAATTCTAAATATTTATTTATAAATTAAATTAATATTTTTTTATATATTTTTAATAAACTAATATATTATTATAGCTAATGAGAGAAGGTGTGAAGCCCAATCGTAGCGAAATCTTCTGATCCAACTATACGGACAAGAAGGGTAGGCCAATGAATATCATGATCGAGAAAATTTTTGTAAGTAATAAATATATTAGTATATATAATCGGTATTATAGCATTTCTTATAAAATTTTATTTGAATTTATAATTATAGGAGCAATTAGATGTGCTCTCAAGTGATGGCCCGAACACCTCTGGCCCCCATGACCATCTATCTCAAGTCTTGGGGCGTGAGCACTCTAGGAGGATTCGATGTAGGTCCAAACATATGCCAATGAGCTACTGGTCTGAGGTGAGCATCTCTTCACATGCTTTAGATGTCATCAGTTGAAAGTAGCTTGAGGAGGCATTGGCATGGACAGATCAGACTATGGTGTGGGCTGCTCATGCTGAGGAGCGCACATCTCATTTGAAGGGCATCCTAAGCATCATGCTGACGAGGCTCGGCTCGTATTTTAAAGCAAACTTTGTGGGTCTTAAGGACATGTTGGCCAACATTTTAGCTTCAGCTCCTATAGCTCCAGCCCCTCCAGCTCCTACTCTAGCTCCAGCTCCTCCAACTCATCCTCCATCTTTCGATGACGATGATGATGATGTAGATTTAGGAGACTTCTGATGTATTTTTTTAAAAAAATATTATAATAAATTTTATTTAATAATAAAATTAGAGTATTTTAGAAATATAATTCTTGTATTTATAATATTTATTTATATTTTTTGTTATGTTATATATATCTTTGTATTTATCAGGTAAAATATATAAAAATTTAAAAATTTTATATTTTTTTATTATTCAAAAGCTACGACAGTGGTTTCAAAATCGCTACCGTAGACGTGCCAAGTGAGGCCATAAGTAATATGCCAACCGCTGCATTCGACCTATGGCAGCGGTTTGAAAACCGCTGTCCTAGCTCAGGCCTATGGCAATGGTTCGAAAATCACTATCATAGCTCAGACCTATGGCAGCAATTTTAAACTACTACCATAGGCCCTATATAGTAGCGGTTCTTGTAATTGCTATAATAACCACTGCCATAGGCCTACGACGATGGTGGTAGTGGCAGTGGTTAGAGAACCACCGTCATAGACTATGACAGTGATTTTTTAGGCTACGACAGTAGTTACGAACTGCTATCGTAGTCCTGCTCTATAGTAGTATTCCTTAGTCTCTCTAAAATCACGAGACCCTCTTAGGAGACCTTCCTCTTCGTCATCCATTCTCGCTGCTCGTTGGACCTTAGTACTGATATGATCTTCTCGTACACTAGTGTCTTCTTACTATACAGCAATGTCATCACCAATGGATCGAAGCTCCTGGGTAGTGAAATAGCAGCAATAAACTCTTGTCCTCCTCTTCAAGCTCCATCCCAATATTAAGCAAGTCCATGCTCATCCAGTTGAATCGCTGAGTATGTCCTACAACATCCTTGCCCTCCTACATTTGAAGGCTATACAGTTGCTTCTTCAGCACTAACTTGTTGTACATATTCTTTCCTATGTATAACTGATGTAACCTTGACCATAAACCCTTGGATGTCTTCTCCTCCAATATGCCATACAACACCTCATCTATCAGACAAGCCCTAACCATGGCATATGCCCTTTTCTTCAAGAACTTTCATTTCTTCTCTGTCATCTCCTCTGATCTATCCTCTAAGGCCGAATCCAATCTCATCTGAATCAGCAGATCCTCCATCCTAACCTTCCACATCATGAAATTATCCTTTCCATCAAATTTTTCAAATTCTACCTTCAACTCACTACTCTTCATGATCAAATCGAATCAAAAGATAGCCAATAGGTAGATCTAAAAATTGCTTTGACTAGAGATGATGGACAGTAGCCCTTAGATCTCTTCTTTCCTCATGAAGCCTAGAGAAAATCTTTGATCTAAATCTCGCTATTGATCTCTACTAAAATTTGATCTTCTTCCTCCTCCATGCTCAATCGAGCTCTGATACTACTTATTAGAACAATCGATACTATTCTGATATCAATTATTATGCCTATGATTGCTCAGAACTACAATCGTAGATCCAATCTCTTGCACAAACCTGATTGTTAATCCAAAAATATGAAAAAGAGCAAAAGTTGATGATGGCACCTAGGGCTTGGCATTGGAACCAGAGATAAAAGAAAGAAGAGAGTTAGGAAGAAAAGCTCTGTATTGATTCTACTTATTGTAAAGAATATAACACCTAGGTTTATATATCCTAGGATTTTTGCTATATCACATGAACCCTAATAAATCCAAATCCTAGCTAAAAAACACTCCCAGGCTAACCTAATACATGAAAGCACTCATCGAGCCCACGTACACCCATGTCCCCCATGCTCTCATTACTTGGATTTAAACCTGATCCACACATGAGTTAGTCATCTTAAGATCTTATTAGACCAAGCCTTAAGATCCCTTGGATTAATCCTAATCCAAGACCAAATAGAAAACCCATCCTATTCTATACACCACCATCGAGCCAGCTCTGTTAGAAGCTGAGCTAGCTCGACTGCATCTTGCTCGAATCTTGTCTTCTATCTACCTGAGAGAGCTGACTTGAATCCATCTCAAGCTAGCTCGATCTCAGTTCGAGCTAGCTTGACTACGTATTCGAGCCAACCTGCCTGTGTGTCAGCCTCTTATCTTGGCTAATTCTTCTCCTAGCTTTGGCTCTTTGCTCTATCTTGTATCCCAGGTCTCTGGAGCACCTGCCAAGCCCCCTCAAGGTCCTTACATCTGAACCTTGAGTTCGTGTAGGGCTACATGCTGCCTTCATCCTAGGATAACTCATGTCCTAGTCCTAAGACTCACACCCATCCTAGTCCTTCGAAGCCAACACATTGGCTCCTCCAGTGGCCTTCTAAGACTTGGGAGCACTATAAATCCTTATAGACTGGCTGCTTAGATCATGGAGGTTGCTGGTTAAGGCTGTAGAGGCCTAAGAGGCCACTGTGTCTTGGATTGAGGGCTAATCGACTGATTTAAATAGAGAAAAATTATAAGATATCGAAAGATTTTATGTTAGATTAAGACTTGTCGACCCTCTGTCGTTGATAGATCGTGATATTGCTATTAAAACATCATAATTATCAATTTAATTTTAATTTTTTAAAATAATTTAAAGTACATAGATAGTAGCAAGTCGGGTCGAATCCATAGGAAGGCAGTGATTTTATTTTGAAATCTTTGATTTTTTTTATAAAAAGAAAAAAGAAAAGAGTTTGGAATTAAAATTGAAGTCAGAAAATAAAATTGCAAAAATTAAATGATGTAGAAAAATTAACTTAGTACTAAGATCTACTATTTAGATCTTAGTATCTATTTGCAATTAAATTAAAGAGTAATTAAAATAAAGTAGTAGAATTTAAAGAGCAAAAAATTAAAGAACAAAAATTAAAAGAGAAATAAATTAAATTTTATATTTAAAATTAAAACTTAGAATTTTGATACAATAATTAAAAAGAAAAGAAAAAGAAACAAAAACTAAAAAAAACTCTTAATCTCATATCAGCAGTGGCTTAGAGATGGCATAGAAGATTGGCTCTTTCTCTCAACACCGTTTGTCTTGAAGCAACCTTCAGCCAAAGCCTGACTTCCATCCTTTACCATAGCTTCTCCTGAATCAGATGATTAAATTCTAGAGTCTTGGGGTCTTTAAATAGTTATTGGAGGGCTAGAGCCTTTGCTGCTAGGCAATGTGGGACTAAAATAGTGTATAGATCCATGTTTGTTGAAAAAATCAAGAGAAAATCATTGGAGATGAATCCTATGAGTTCTGGCCATTAGATGGTGATCCAAAGCTCCAAACAATACCAAAAATGCTCATCAATCAACCCAATTTGAGTCAAAAAACATTCTAGCTGTCAAATCATGCTTGATGGAGAAAATTAGACCATTGGATCAATGCTTGAGAGATTGGATCACCGTCGTGAGCTATTTTGACCATTGGATCATGTCTAGAGCATGCGCTGCCATCGGATCGTCGCTAGGTGTGAGCTGGAAATCGAATCAAACCCAAAAAAAATCATGGTCATCCGATCTTGATCGGGATCCACCGCTACCATTTGATCATGCACTTACTATTCTCATGGACCACGTGAACCAAATATGCCATAGATCGCAACCAATCACCACATGCCTTGGCTTGTGAAATTACAAAACTACCCCTATACGTCATGATGAATTTTCTATAAACCCCTTAAGGATCTTGGTCCACCACGTGACAGCCTATGATTCACTATCTTGTGCTGAGCTAGTGGTCTATGCATGATTTCATGGATCGGCCACTAGTTTACTATACATCGATGAGCTTAATAGGCTGTTGGGCTAGCAGGCTGGGACTGCACGTGGGCTCTACAGGATGGTAGGCCGCTTCTATGGCTAGGTCGACTAGCTGGCATGTCGGCTGAGCTGGGACATGTTGACTTCCATGGCTAGGCTGAGCGCCCTGACTAAGCCGACTGAGCTGGCTAAGCCGATTCAATTTTTTATTTTATTATTATTATTATTATTTCTTTTATTTCTTTGAAAATTCATATTGGATTCATTTTAACTTCGATTCACTCCAAATTTATTTCATTATGATCAAAAAAATAAGCTCTTTTTATTGATAAATTTATTTTTATATTAGATTAATAAAATATTAATTTTTAAAAATAAATATAAATTAATTTATAAATTAATATTTTTATTAATAAATTTGTGATACTTATCACATCCCCCAACTTACTCATTGCTAGTTTCTTAGCAATGTAATATTAGTCTTGATTAATTACTATATTTCATTAAGATCCTCCTTTATAAAAAATAGTTTTAGGATTGAAGATCAAAAGTTTAGCTAGTATCACTAACTAAGTATTGAGTTTCAAAAGTAAATTTCATGATCAGGTTAATCAAAAACTTCTTTAGAATTCATCTAAAGATCTCCAGCACTTATATTTGTGAAGTCTAACTTAGTATTTGGATGTTAATTTAAAGAACAAATGTATCTTCTATTATTACTTATTTTGGTTAATTTTCTATATACCCCCAAGATAAGTGCATGAATTAAGATAGCTTTCACATTATCTTTTCTTTTTTTTTTTTTTTAACGTACTGAGCATCCTGACCTTCCCTCCATCGTTTGATGTAAACCTCCACACTTGCCTTAGGTGCAGTGATCTAGTTACTAAGCTTAGGGCAATCCACATATACTCTATATTTTGCACTTTTTAGTTCAAGCAGGTAGCTCTTTCCTTAAATTTATTTTTTTTTAAATTAGGGTATATATTAATCATCAAGTTTTAGTGATAATTGAATCCTCAGTTGGCTTTATAATCAATAGTTACTTTACCTCATTAGTGTGCATGTGCAACTTGAAGTGCCAATAGCCTTTAAATGACCTAAGTAGGCTGCTAAAAGTCTGAGCAACTAATCTACTTCTTGACTCGTTACAGTCATTAGTAAATACTTTCTAACTTTATTACTTTTTCTAGTCTATTTTACTCAAAATTTTCTTTCCTAAAGTATGATTTATTCAAAAGTTTTTTTATTATATAAATATATATTAAAAAATTTTAAAGTTTTTTATTAATTAATTAATTTTTTTAATTAATAATTTTTTAATTTAATTTAATAATTTTTAAAAGAAATCTAATTTTAATTTTTTTCTACCTTCTAACTTAATCAACATTGTTCTTAATGGAGAAAGAAAAATGGAAGGATGTAATAAAAATTTTTATTATTTGTCCAGCATGGGTTATGAAGCTTTGATTCTTCTCCATTCTAGCCACTTAATCTAAAAAAAATAAACTAAAAATAAATTAGATTCAAGAAATATTGGGTTGCCTTCCAATAAGTGCTAAGTTTATTATCTTCAGCCAGACATAATGCAGCTCAATTCATTATGGGTCTGTTAATATTGTTTGGTCAATGGTTTGGTTTAATGATATTTCTTCAATATATAGTTTAAGTCTTTGACCATTTATCTTAAAGAAATTCTTAGATCTAGGATCATAGAGTTTAATTACACCATGTAGGAACACTTGATTGACTATATAAGGTCCATCCCATCTAGATTTTAACTTTTTAGGAAATAATCAAAGTCTTGAATTAAATAACTAGACTTGTTGATTTGGCTTAAAGGTTTTTCTCAAAATATGTTTATCATGAAAGGCTTTCATTTTCTCTTTGTAGATTTTTGAATTTTCATAAGCTTCTCATCTAAATTCATCTAATTTAATCAATTGTAACATCCGGTTAGAACCAACTTGATTCAGATCAAAATTTAATTGCTTTATTGCCTAATATGCTTTATGTTCAAGTTCTACCGAAAGGTAACATGCTTTTCCATAGATCAATCTATAGGAAGACATTCCAATAGGGGTTTTATAAGTTGTCCTATAGGCCCATAGTGCATCATCTAATTAATCTGACCAATCTTTTCGATCAGGCCTAATAGTCTTTTGTAAGATATTCTTATTTTTTCTATTAGATATTTCTACTTGGCCACTTGTTTGCAGATGGTATGGTGTTGCTATTTTATGTATCATCCCATATTTTTGTAGTAACATTCGAAACTAGTAGTTTATGAAGTGGATACCTCTGTCGCTAATGATAGCACATGAAAATCCAAACCTAGAAAAGATATTCTTTTGAATAAATTTTAAGACTACTTTATGATCATTGGTTCATGTTGCCATTACTTCAATCCATTTAGAAATATAATCGACAACCATCAAAATATATTCAAAACCATTAGAGGGTGGAAAAAGTCCATAAAATAAATTCTCCAAACATCAAAAATTTCAACTACCAAAATAGAGTTTAAAGGCATCATGTCTTTTTTTAAAATGTTTCCTAAGACTTGACACTTAAGACATTCCTGACTAAAAAATATAGGCATCCTTAAATAATGTAGGCTAGTAAAATCCACTTTGCAATACTTTGGCCACAGTTTTTTTTTTAGAAAAATATCTTCCGCAAGCAAGAGTATGACAGAATTATAAGATACTTAACTGTTCAAGCTCAGGAACACATCTACGAATGATCTGGTTGACATAAATTTTAAAAATTTCAAGATCTTCCTAAAAATAATATTTAATTTGAGCAAAGAATCAATCCTTTTCATTCTTAGATCGGCCATCAGGAATTTATCCTACTATTAAGTAATTGATAATATCTGCAAACCAAAGAGCCTTTGCATGTGAAACTGCCAATAATTGCTCATCTAAAAAAGATTTTCTGATTGATGCAAGTTTACTATTTTCAACTAGGATTCTAGATAGATGGTCTGCTACAATATTTTCAGATCCCTTCTTATCTTAAATCTATATCAAATTCTTGTAGCAATAAAATCCATCTAATCAATCATAGTTTAGTATCTTTCTTTGAGAATAGGTATCTCAAAGCTGAATGATCTAAATAAATTATGATTTTTTATCCTAATAGGTATGATCTAAATTTTTTTAGGACAAATACTATAGCTAGTAACTCTTTTTCAACTGTGGTGTAATTTATTTGAGCTTCATTCAGAGTTATACTAGCATAATAGATCACTACGGGATATTTGTTTACCCTTTGGCCTAGGACAGCTCCTATAGCAAAGTTTGAAGCATCACATAAAATTTTAAAAGATAGTGACCAGTTTGGAGGTTGAATGATTAGGACTTTGGCCATAGCTTCTCTCAAAAATTCATAAGCTTTAATACAATCTTCATCAAAGTTAAAAGAAACATCCTTAGCTAGTAGATTACATAAAGAATAAGAAATCTTAGAGAAGTCTTTGATGAAGCGATGATAGAAGCCTACATGGCCAAGAAAGGATCGAATTTATTTGATAGAAGTAGGTGAAGGTAAATTTGAAATTAAGTCAACTTTTGCTTTATCAACCTCTATCCCTCTCTTAGACACTATATATCCTAATACAATCCCTTCTTAAATCATAAAGTGGCTCTTTTCCTAGCTTAAAACTAAATTAGCCTCAATACATCATTGCAATATTCTCTTCAAATTATTAAGGCAACTCTTAAAAGATTCTCCAAAGACTAAAAAATCATCCATGAATATTTCCAAGAAGTCTCCTATCATGTTCAAAAATATTGACATCATACACATTTGAAAGGTTGCAGGTGCATTACATAATCCAAAAGACATTCTACGAAAAGCAAAAGTTCCATAGGGACATGTGAAGGTGGTCTTTTCCTAATCTCTTGGGTAGATTGCTATCTAGTTATATCCTAAGTATCCATCTAGAAAATAAAAATATTGTTGGCTAGCTAGTCTCTCCAGGATTTAGTCAATAAAGCTAACAAAAAATGATCTTTTCGGATGGCTGTATTGAGTTTTCTATAATCTATATAGGCATGCCACCCAGTGGAAAGTGGTGTTGGTACTAGGTCTCCATGGTCAGTGCGGACAACCATGAGTTCAAATTTTTTTAGAATAACTTGTGTAGGACTCACCCAGTGGCAGTCAGAAATAGGATAACTAATACCCGCATCTAACCATTTAATTACCTCTTTTTTGACTACTTCCTGCATATTATGGTTGAGCCGTCTTTGCATTTCTCGAGTTGGTTTGGCATTATCTTCAATGTAAATGTGGTGCATACATATTGATGGACTAATGCATTTTAAATCAGTGACGGTCCAACCTATGGCCTCCTTATATATTTCCAAAACATTTACTACTTGATCTTCCTGTTCAAGAGTTTGGTCAAAAGCAATGATTACTGGTAGGATTTTCTCTGATCCTAGAAATACATACTTAAGTAATGTAGGCAAAGATTTTAGTTCAAGTTATGGTGGGACCTGAATTGAAAGATGTAATGGTTCAATTTTTTGCTCAAATAAGGGCTTAATTTTCATTAACCAAGGTAATGTATGTGATGGATGAGGTGAATCAAGTAGTGCTTTCACCTCCTGGTTTGGGATTTCTTTGACAAACTTATTCAGAAGATCATTCTTGAGTAAATCTAAAGAGAAATCAGATTCAACTATCTCATCTATCTGATTGATTACAAAGTAGTCTTCCTCCTCTTGAGTGTGCTTAGAGGCATTAAAAATATTTATTCTTATCTTTTGATCCTAAAAAAAAATGTCTATGGCTCCTGTCTTACAATTGATATTGCAATTGGCAGTAGCTAGGAATGGATGATCTAGAATTATGGAATTTTGGTTCAGCTCTTAGGATGGTTCCATATCAAGTATGAGAAAGTCTATTGAAAAATAACATTATCTACTCAAACCAAAACATCCTCAATTAAACCACGTGATATTTTACAGATCTATCAACTAGTTGCAAAATAACCGATATAGGTTTAAGCTCTCCAATTCTGAATTTTTCATAAATCAAGGTTGGAAGTAGGTTCACATTAGCCCCAAAGTCTAATAATACTCAGTTAAAGGTTATGCCTCCGATGACACATGAAATTAATGGAGCACCAGGATCTTTCATCTTCTAAGGCAATGGGTTTAACAAGACTGCACTTACATCCTCATATAGCATAACTTTTTTAGTTCGTGGCTCACGCTTTTGAGTACAAAGTTCTTTGAGAAATTTAGCATAGGCTAGGACATGCTGAATTGCATCGAAGAGGAGTAAATTAATATGCACTTGTTTAAATAGTTTCATTAACTTCTCATTACGTGCTTCTTGCTTTTTATGGGAAGAGCCTGCTTCTAAGGCTTGAGGGAATGGGGCTTTAGGTTTATATGTCTCGAATAACTCATTTATTCTCCTCTTTCCTTTATCTATCTCATTAGAACCAATATCAGTACTAGTTCTAGGCTCAGATTCTTTTATATGGTTAGCTTCAATACTAACCTTTTCTTCTGAATTTTCTTCTTGGCTAGCAACAGTACTAGCCTCTATCATCTGATCCTAGTATGGATCCTTATGAATCCTACCACTTCTAGAAATTGCTTTGGCATTCTCTAATTAGGAATTCTTAGGTGGAATGATGGGTTGATCACTGAATCCAGATGGTTGATAGACATTGAGTGGGTTATTTTTAGGATTGGCAATCGGTTGGCTTGATAACTGACATGGTTCTCTCCTCATATTAGACTCAGCTAATTATCCTATTTGAGCTTCTAGCCTAACGATGGATTGTTGTTGATTCAAAATCGATTGTTGTTGAGATAAAATTAATTATTGCAGTTGGTTAAATCAATCGTCAGCTAATTGATCTATTGAGGAGGTGGGTATGAGGGCTGATTATATTGCGATGGCTATGGAGGCTAACTAGACGGACCACTGTTATAGGCATGTTCTAGTATTGAGGTATATTCTGATAATTATGCACTGGTAGAGTTTAGGTCTGAACCTGAGTCTGTTATGATTTCTAAGAAAAATTAGGGTGGTTTCTCCAGCTTGGGTTATATGTGTTTGAAAATGGATCATTGACTGGTTTGGAGTAACCTTGAGCAGCTTGAACTTATTCTTGGATGGAGGATGAAAATTGTGCAACCATGAGACATTCACTCACATGATGGGTTGGACTAGCACAAATAGAACAAATCTCCTAATAATTAGAAGGTGGTGTGTATTGTGCAAGAGATTATTGACCTAGATTTAGGAATTGATCTAATTTTTAGGCGAAAAGATCGACTTTATTTACTAGGTTCATGTCAGCCTTAGAACTTGGTTCTAGATGTTTGATTTCATACATGTCCATTTTTTATAAGAAATTGACTTTTATAAGAGGAAAATGAAGCATGGCTAATCAAATTTTCACTTAGACTTTTAAACAAGGTATAAGCTTCATCCTTACTTTTGCTCATAAATGCACCTCCACAGGATGCATCTACTATTTATCTGTATTGTTCTCCTAAACCTTCATAGAAAGCTTGGACAATTTGCCACTTAGATAGACTATGGTGTGGACATTTTCTAAGAAGTTTCTTAAGTCTTTTCCATGATTCGTGAATTTATTCTTCTGGAAGCTGAGCAAATCTAGTGATAGCTCATCTCATAGTATTGGTTCAACCTATGGAATAATTTTTTTTAAGAAATTCATGTTGCATTTCTACCCATGTTTGAATTGATTTTCTTATTGTGCTAAGCCAGTACTTGACTTTATCATTTAATGAGAAAGGGAACAAGGTTAGTTTAAGGGCATCATTAGAAAAATTTTGGATTTTTACCATAGAGCAGATTTCTAAAAATTCATCCAGATGCTTATAAGGGTCTTCATTGGTATTCCCATAGAAAGATGGGAGCATCTAGATTGTGATCGACTTGACTTCATAATTGTTAGTAGGGATATCAGGTAATTGGATACAAGTCGATGGGTTATAAGTAGAAAGAATAAAGTATTCTTTCATCTGCCTAGGTGGTTCTCCATTATTTTCTGCCATTTGATTTTCAAGTTTTATATAAATCAATCATTCAATTTCAGGATTTGGTTTAACCAGGTTAGGTAATAGTGATCTCCTACCATGCATGTACTAGTGTAACCCAAATATGTAATTCAAATTTATATATATCTATATATATATATTATTATTATTTAGAGAGAAGAAAAGAGAAGAGAAAGAAGAGAGTTCTAAGGAAGATTCTTGAGTCCTGAATCTAGAGATGATAGAGAAGAATTAATTATATTTATGTTTAATATTAATTAGCAAACAAGTTAGATAAGTAATCCTAACTAAGGGTTGTCCTAGATCTAGACAGCACCTAACTGTCAAGGTCATCTTTAAGCCCTCAAAGTAGAGAATCAGCCAATCAACTGGTCACGTAAGTATAAGGTCGATGGGAGTCCTCCCATTGCTTGTCTTAGATACCAATTATGCTTGATCAGGTAAAGCTAACAAAACCAATTATAAACCATCTTCCTTCGGGCCCAATCATCCCTGAACCATTTTTCTTAGATACCAGTTAAGTTAACTAATCCTAACCTGATCCAACTCTTAGGATTTCTTGTCCTATTGATCTTGCATTCTTAGGGCCGATGTCTAATTGATTTTAATTTAGAGGCTTAGGTCAATGATGAATGTTGGTTGGTTGTTTGTGGGCCAAGAAAGGATGATCAAATCTTCATCTTATCTTGTTTAATTAGGTTGTGCCCTTAATTTGATTTAATATGAATATGTACAAAAAAAAAAATTTCAAGCAAGGGGTTCTATGCAATTTAAACAAGATGCATGCAACTAATTAAATTCTAAAAAGCTTACCTTGCCTCCAGCAATCACCAAAAAAAATAAAAATAAAAATAAAACTAATGTGATGGATGCTCTAGGCAATTAGGATTTCTACTCTTATCATAAGATTTTTAATTAAATTTAAGTGAATAATTTTTAATTAATTTAAAAATAAAATAAATAATAGTAAAAAAAAGGAGATTTAGGGTTTAGGATTGATCTCACCAAATAGGATTGAAAGTTTTCTCCTTACCCTAATCTTTTAGTTCTTTTTTTCCTTCTTTTTTTATCTACAAAATAAATAAGAAAAAATTAGTAAATAGTAATAAAAAAATCAAAAAATTAAAAATTTAACTTTTATATCTTCCTGGCAATGACGCCCAAAACTTGATAGATCGTGATATCATCATTAAAATATCATAATTATTAGTTTAGTTCTGACTTCTTTTTAAAATAATTTAAAGTGCGTAGATAATAGCAAGTCAGGTCAAATCCACAGGAAGGCAGTGATTTTATTTTGAAATCTTTATTTTTTTATGAAAAGAAAAAAAGAGTTTGGAATTAAAATTGAAGTCAAAAAATAAAGTTGCAAAAATTAAATGATGTGAAAAAATTAACTTGGTATTGAGATCTACTATTTAGATCTTAGCATCTACTTACAATTAAATTAAAGAGTAATTAAAATAAAGCAGTAGAATTTAAAGAGCAAGAAATTAAAGAACAGAAATTAAAAGAGCAATAAACTAAATTTTATATTTAAAATTAAAACATAGAATTCAGATACAATAATTAAAAAAAAGAAAAAAAAAATAAAAACTAAAAAAAACTCTTAATTTTAGATCAGCAGTGGCGTGGAGATGGAGTAGAAGTCTGGCTCTTTCTTTCGGCACCTTCTGTCTCGAAGCAACTTTCAGTCAAAGTCTGACTCTCATCCTTTACCATAGCTTCTCCTGGATCAGATGATTGAATTCTAGAGTCCTGGGATCTTTAAATAGTTGTTGGAGGGCTGGAGCCTTTACTGCTGGGCAATATAGGACTCAAATAATGTATAGATTCATGTTTGTCTAAAAAATCAAGAGAAAATCATTGGATATGAAGTCCTATGAGTTCTGGCCATTAGATGGTGATCCAAAGCTCCAAAAAATACCAAAAATGCTCATTAATTAGCCCAATTTGAGTCGAAAAACATTATGGCCATCCGATCATGCTTGATGGAGAAAATCAGACCATTGGATCAACACCTAAGAGATTGGATCACCATCAGGAGCTATTTTGACCATCAAATCATGTCTAGAGCATGCACTGCCATCGGATCGTCGCTAGGTGTGAGCTGGAAACCAAATCAAATCCAAAAAAAACCATGGTTGTCCGATCTTGATCAGGATCCACCGCTACCATCCGATCATGCACTTACTGTTCCCATGTACCGTGTGAACCAAGTATGCTGCAGACCGCAACCAATCACCGTGCGCTTTGGCCTATAAAATTATGAAACTGCCCCTATACACTACGATGAATTTTCTATAAACTTCATAAGGGTCTTGGTCTACCACATGATAGCCTGTGATTCGCTGTATTATGTTGAGCTAGCGGTCTACACATGATTTCATAGACTGACTATCGGTTCACTGTACACCGACAGGCTTAATAGGCTATTGGGCTAGCGAGCTAGGACTACGCATGGGCTTTGCAGGCTGGTGGGCCAGCTTCTATGGCTGGGCCAGCTAGCTGGCGCACCGACTGAGCTAGGACACACTGGCTTCTATGGCTGGGCTGAGCACGCCGGCTAAACCGGCTGGCTGAGCCGATTCAATTTTCCATTTTATTTTTATTATTATTATTTTTATTTCTTTGAAAATTCATATTGGATTCATTTTAACTCTGATTTTCTCCAAATTTATTTTATTGTAATCAAAAAAATGAGCTCTTTTAATTAATGAACTTATTTTTATATTAATTAATAAAAATATTAATTTTTAAAAATAAATATAAATATTTTTATTAATAAATTTATGATACTTATCAATCATAATCGAATCCATTAAGATGCCTAAAGCCATGCGCTCGCCCGCTCCAACATCACTAGCTAACGAAGCTACATACCCGCTAAAAAAAAAATCATTGTTCATATTTTTTTCTTGGACCGCATGAGAGCCAGGTCCACACCAGCGCCCATAAATCCCATGAGTTTTATTCCAGCAAAGCCCAACACATCTTCTTTCAGCCAATTTATTGAAAGAAACTTTTGTTTCTTTAAAACGATGCATACATCCCTTTTAGATTCCTAACATAGTATCTTCATTTTCTATAATACCGCATACATCCTTCTTTGATTTTAAATCCATTTTGAATCTAATTTGCTTCCAATTTGAGTCTTTTTGATCTACGAATCAGGCTCTTTGTATTGGCGAACATCTTTCCTATAAAATATAAGAAGAAGCATCAAATTCTTAATAAATAAAAATTAATTAAATATAATTTTGTCCTTAAGGTAGTTTAAATTAAGTGTTTATCGGATACTAAGCGTGACCACTTTAAGCAGTCATACCTTCTCATCAATGACTAGCTTGATGTTGTAGTTGTGTATCTAGTTCTTTAACCTAAGATGCATCGGCAATTCACCTAAAGGGTGTTATAGTTTGACTATACCATAACTCAATTTTCTAGTCATTTGGAACCCTGAGGTATATATTGGCTATAGTATGTTCATTATAGGAATTGGATCACACCAAGATAGGATTTATCAACCTTAGTAGAGAAAGAGTAGTCCTATGATGATCATGAGATTGAGTCCTAAAGCCCATGCCATGGTAGTGTGAAATAATAGAAAGAAGTTTCTATTAGGGTTTCACAGTGGACTCGAATCAAGTAATTCAATCATTTGACAGGTGTTGGATCTGATGAGTTCATCTTGACCTAGATCTTATCGAGGCTCATGATAGAAGAATCCAATCACACAGTTAGTTGCACTGAGAGATTCATATTCAGTTTCGATGGGTTGCCAACATATACTGCTAGGTGTCACTAGTAGATTTTGGAACCAATTAGAATTGCCTTTGTTAGGAGAAAAATAATCCTCGCTGAAGTTCTTGGCCAAGGTCTTTAGCCACCGACCTTCATCCATTAGAATTTACCAATGCCCCCTAGCATAAGATTATACTGCAGAACCTCTCAGCAGCACACGAAAGTTCAATGGCACGATCTCAAACAGTAAGAAGGAACTGCTATTTAACTAACCTTACTTTTCAACTTGAGATAAGTGGCAAGACTCAAGTTCGGCTCTTCCAACCTTGATTAGCGGCAAGCTTGGAAGATAGTCAAACTTCTTCAGTCGTGCTCCTTCCAAACGAACTCCTTCAGCCGCGCTCCTTTTAGACGAACTCCTCCAATCGTGCTCCTTTCGGATGAACCCCTTCAGCCATGCTCCTTCCAGACGAACTCCTCCAATCATGATCTTTTCAGACAAATTCCTCCAGCCGTGCTCCTTCCGGATGAACTCCTCCAATCATGCTCCAGTCGTGGACCTACTTAATCCCTACCATGATGGTCGACGAAACCACCTAAGGGTACCTCATCAAGTCACTAATACATAACGATCGCTCCACGAAGGATGAAGCACAGAAGCCTCATATCTCAATTTGGGGACATCCAGTTATGTACAACCTAGAAAGCTTCCGAACCTTTTAAAGTAATTAGACGCTGCCTCCAATAGACCTCGACTGACCATAAGACCACCACATACACCGAAGCCTTCAACCTATATCCGAATTTCAACAAATAAATCTCAACCACCTATAAGTCACGATAAATGACAACTCATCCTCCATAACAAATTCTACGTGGCCTGAGCAGTCCACTACCAGATGGTTATAGCTATCACCATCAGTTTGTTATACTCTCCGTCTATAAAAGGGATCCTCCAGATACGTTTTTCTCTAAGCTCTCTTCTTCTTTCCGTCACTCTACTTCTTTATATCCTGAGCACTCCATTTCAGTTGACCAAAAAATTAACTTGAGCATCGAAAGATCCCAGAGCCACCCACCTTCAATTTGAACTTTATTATGTAGGTCCCACCGGTGGCCTCACCTTCTCGACTCTAGCTATCTCCAGTATCCTTATGGATTTTTGCACCAATAGGATTGGTGCTAGAAGAAGGAATCTTGAGCCCTTATTTTAAAAGAAGTGCCCAGTCGATCCTACCTGTCTTTCTTTCTTTCTTAATTTCTTGAATCCATTTCTGTTTAACCCCCTCTTGCTTTAGAAATGCCCCTAAAGAAGGCACCCATCTAGCGGTCCACTATCTCTATCACCAGATCTAAGCTAGATCTGCCCATTTTGACTCCATCATCAACTACTCAACCTCCTCTGCCAGCGGCCATGGTGGATCCAAAATAGTTCAACCTACTAATGTAGTAGGTTTGAGGCCTCACCAAAATGGTGCAGGCCATACAGTAGCCTCTGATGGTAGCCTAATCAAAAACCCCCAACCAGAGCTTCAAGAACCAATGCTAAGAAGGGCAACTAGATCAACAAACCCATCACCTTCGGAAAGAAGAAGTAGAGAGTAGGGAGCCCTTGCTCCGATCATGATTTTTCTTCAGAGGAGATTTTCTCCATCTATAGTCGACGGCCCTCTCAGATCCATGATCGAGATGATGCTCTCGATCAAAAGCTTTAGGACATGAATTGGCAGATTGAGAAGCTCTGCCATACCGCTCCAACCCACCATGATGATATCTACATCGATCCCCCCTTCTCTATCAAAATCATGCAAGAATCCATCCCATCGAACTTCAAGCTTCTCCAATTCGAGACCTACAATGGGACTTCTGATCCAGTCGACCATCTTGAGGCCTTCCAGATAATGATGCTGCTTCATGGTGCATCGGACGTCATCTTGTGTCGAGCTTTTTCATCTACCTTAAAGAAAGTAATGAGAAGCTGGTACTCGAGTCTTAAGCTATGTACGATCTTCTTCTTTGACCAAATGAGTCATCAGTTTATGGCTCATTTCATAAGCAACCAATATTCAAGATGAGATTCAAACTCCCTCATCAACATCAAGCAAAAAGAAGGAGAGTCCATCCGAGCTTACATCAGCCATTTTAATGCTACTACATTGGAGGTTCGTAACTTGGACCAATCTATAGCCATGGCCGCACTGAAGGACGATCTTCAGAAGAATGATCTTCTATCCTTTCTGAAAAGAAAGTATCCTAAAAATTTTGCTGATATATTGACCCGGACTGAAGGTTATGCCTGAGCGAAGGAGGCCTTCAAACTGAAGGATGATGAGACCGCAAGAAAGCGGCAAGTGGGTGAACCCAGCAAGCCCATGCTTGAAAGAAAGTCGAGTGAAGCTCGACCGTGCTCTCAAACTCCTCTCGAGCGCAGACAAGCCCAAACTCCTCCTTAAGCTCATTGATAGGAAAGTCCAAATCGGAGGACCCAATAAAACTCTCCTCCTAGAAGATTTAATAACTATGCTCCCTTGAATCCTCTAAGACTCAAGTGCTGATGGAGATAAGAGAGCAGCTGCCAGGGTCGAAGAGGATGTGGACTCATCCGATCAAGTGCAATCCCAACAAGTACTATTTCTACCATCATGATCATGGTCATGACATAGAAGAATTCATCCAGCTTTAGGATGAGATTGAAATGCTGATTAGAAGAGGTCGGCTAGATCGATTCATCAGGCGCTGGTTGGAGAGGAGAGAAGATCATCCGAGAGCCCCACTATAGCTTGAACCATCTCGATGGGATGAGCCACAAGGAGATCAACCCTCCCTTGGAGTCATCATAGTATCGTCGGGGGACATTAGCGAGGGAAGGCCAATGGGTCAGTAGAGCTGGCAAAGAAGCAGCGGACTAAAGAATCCATCACTTTCACTGAAGAAGATGCCTAAGAAGTTTAGCTTTCACACAATGATGCGGTTGTAGTTACTTTAAATATTACTAATTATGATGTACGCCATATTTTAATTGATAATGAAAGCTCTGTTGATGTCTTATCTTATGATGCTGTCTCCAAAATATCCATATCTGATGATAGAATGGGTTTGATGAATTCTCTGTTAGTAGAATTCATGGGTGATGTAGTTTCGGTGGAAGAAATAATAACATTACCTATGATAGCCGATCGATACCCAAGGCAATCTAAGGCACAAGTCAATTTTTTAGTAGTCAAAGCCCTTTCTACCTATAATGCGATCCTTGACCGATCTGATTTGAATGCACTCCGAGCTGTGATTTCTACTTACTATCTAAAAATGAAGTTTTCAACAAGGCATGGAGTTGGAGAAGTCAAAGAAGATCAGGTGCTAGCTCGGCACTGCTACAGTATTGCCTTACAGGAGGAAAGACAAGTAGATCTTTGTTCGGTGGATGGGCTTGATACTCGCGATGATCTATCTAAAGAAAGAAGAGAATCCATCAATGATCTTGAAGAGATCCCCTTGAATGATGAAAACAAAAAACATACCATAAAGATCGGCTCAAATCTAAAAGGAGAAGTCAGAAAGTAGCTCATCATATTCTCATAAAGAAATGTCGATGTCTTCGTCTAGGCATCTACAGATATGCTCGAGATTGATGTAGGGGTCATGGAACACCACCTAGGTGTGGACCTTAAGCGGCATCCAGTGAAACAGAAAAAATATAGTTTTATACTTGTTATTGCAGAAATCCATCTCGAGGTTAGATCGTTAGAGTTGCACGATGGCGGCAAGTCAATGATGCTGGGATGGAGATGATCGTACCTATAAGAAAAATCCTCGATTAGAGTTGGCTCCGATGGGGACCCTCTAACGCTCAGATCAGTTTTTCATTCAACAGAGGAAAGAAGATGAGCATTTGGAAGAGAAGAGTTGCATACCTTGGGATCCCTCTTTTTCTTCTTTTTATAGAAGGGTCTAAAATTTGTTAGGATGGATTGTAGGTTGTTAGTCATGGGAGAGTAGTGGGTTGTCCGAGATATTTTATTTGTCCACTAGAATATTCTTAGAAATTATATCAGGTATTGTCCCCTCATGGCATGTAGGGGAAAGTTGACAATCCAGAGAAGTTCATCCTAGGAGAGTTCATCCTAAGAGAGTTCATCCTAGAGGAGTTCATCCTGGAGGAGCTCATCCTGAGAGAGCTCATCTTGAAGGAGCTCATCCTGGAGGAGTTCATCCTGAAGGAGCTCATCCTGGAGGAGTTCGTCCTGGAGAAGTTCATCCTTAAGGAGTTAATTCTGGAGGAGCTCATCCTGGAGAAGTTCATCCTTAAGGAGTTCATTCTGGAGGAGCTCATCCTAGGGGAGCTCATCCTAGAGGAGCTCATCTTAAAGAAGTTTGTCTTGGAGGAGTTCATCCTGAGAGAGTTCGTCCTAAAGGAGTTCGTCTTGGAGGAGGTCATCTTGGGGGATTTCATCCTATGGGAGTTCATCCTGGAGGAGTTCATCCTGTAAGAATAATCTTAGAGGAGTTCATCCTAGGAGAGTTCATTCTGGAGGAGTTCATCCTGGAGGAGATTATCCTGGCGAAGTTCCTCCTAGGGGAGTTCGTCCTAAAGGAGTTCGTCTTGGAGGAGTTCATCATAAGGGAGTTCATCCTGAAGAAGTTCGGCCTTCAATTTAGCCTTCTAAAGATCTTAGCTTTCATCTTTTAAAAATTTCAAGCTCAGCCTGAGATAGAACCTCAGCCTCAGCCTTCAATGGCCTTCAATTAACCTATATTGTGACCCTGGCTTTCCTTCTTTGATGATATCAAGCTCGACCTGACTCAGGACCTCATCCCCAATCCCTCAAAAATCTTCAATCAGCCTACATTGCAACTAGCTTCCATCTCTTGATGAACTCAAGTTCGGCCTGAGATAGGATCTCAACCTCAGTCTTCTGAAGACCTTCAATCAACCTACATCATGACTTTGGCTTCTATATCTCAATAAACTCGAGTTTGGCCTGAGATAGGACCTCGACCTCAGCCTTCCGAAGACCTTCAATAAGTCTATGTTCTCATGTCTTTGGGAGGCATAAAAATCCTACAACAATAGCCCCCCTACTTATGAGTTCGGGCCTAGGTTCGAACGAAAGGAGTATAGTAAATCGGACTTGCTGAAGACATGTAATTTTTTTTCATTTAGACTTAGAATCTTCTAGCTTCTTATTGAAATTGTTCGAAGGTCTTAAATTCTATCCTCAACTTTTTGAGCTTAGATTCCTACTGACCTCTATCTTCTAAGGTCGGATTTCTGCATAGGTTAACATTCTAAACTTGGATTGCTGCAGGCCTCTGCTTTCTAAGCTCAGATTTCTATGAATATTGATATTTGGAGTTTGGATTTCTATAGGTCTTTGTCTTCTAAGGTTGGATTTCTATAAATATTGATATTTGGAGTTTGGATTTCTATAGATCTTTATCTTCTAAGATCGAATTCCTATAAATATTGATGTTTGGAGTTTGGATTTCTGTAGATCTTGGTCTCGTATTTAGAAATCGAAGGTTTTCATCCTCACTAGGATGAGGTTATCCTCTTATCTTAAATAATCGAAGAATTTTTCTCTATGTCAGGATGAGATCCTTCTCTTATCCTTAACACAATCATAAAGGAATACCTGGATCGTTGAAGGGGCCTCTCCCCACCTCCCATCTTAAATTAATGAGGGTCTTTGTTTTGCTCATCTTAGGATAAGGTTCTCCTCCTGTTCCTAACATGGCTATAGAGGCACATTAGGGCCATTGGCAGGGCCTCTCTCCTCATCTTGTCTTAAATTAACAAGGTCTTCTACTTTGCTCATGTTAGAACGAGGTTCTCCTTCTATTCCTAACATGGCTGTATGGGCACATTAGGGCTGTTGATGCAGAAATTTATCTCGAAGTCGGATCGTTGGAGTTGCACGACGGCGGTGAGTCGACAATGATAGGATGGACATAGCCATACCTGCAAGAGAAATCCTCGATCAGAGTTGGCTCCGGTGGAGATCCTTCGATGCTCAAGTCAGTTTTTCATTCAATAGAGGAAAGAAGATGAGCATTAAGGAGAGAAGAGTTGCGTACCTTAAGGTCCCTCTTTTTTTTTCTTTTTATAGAAGGATCTGGAGTTTATTAGGATGGATTGTAGATTGTTAGTCATGGGGGTTTAGTAGGTTATCAGAGATATTTTGTTTGCCCACTAGAATATTCTCAGGAATCATGTCAGGTATTATCCTCTCATGATATGTAGGAGAAAAGTTGACAACCTAAAGAAGTTCATTCTGGGGGAGCTCACCCTAGGGGAGCTCATCCTAGGAGAGTTCATCCTAGAAGAGTTCATCCTAAAGGAGCTCATCCTGGGAGAGTTCGTCCTGGAGGAGTTCATTCTAGAGGAGTTCGTTTTGGAGGAGCTCATCCTGGAGGAGCTCATCCTAGAGGAGTTCGTTCTAGAGGAGTTCGTCCTGGAGGAGTTCATCTTAGAAGAGTTCGTCTTAGAGAAGTTCATCATAGGAAAGTTCATCCTAGAGCAGTTCGGCCTTCAATTTAGCCTTTTGAAGACTTTGGCTTTCATCTCTTGATAACTTTAAGCTCAGCCTAAGATGGGACCTCAACTTCAACCTTCAATGGCCTTCAATTAACCTATATTGTGATCCTGACTTTCCTCCTTTGATGATATCAAGCTTGGCTTAACTCAAGTCCTCATCTCCAACCCCTCGATGACCTTCAATTAGCCTACATTATGATTGGCTTCTATCCCTTGATGAACTCAAGTTCAGCCTGAGATAGGACCGCAGCCTCAACCTTCTAAAGACCTTCAATCATCCTACATCATGATTTTGGCATCTATCTCTCGATGAACTCAAGTTTGGCCTAAGATAGGACCTCAGCCTTAGCCTTTTGATGACCTTCAATCAGCTTATATTCTCATATCTTTGGCAAGCATAAAAACCCCGCAACAATAGCCCCTCTACTTTCGAGTTCAGGCCTAGGTTCGGACGAAGGGAGTATAGTAAATCGAACTTGCCGAAGATATGTCATTTTTTGTCATTTAGACTTAGAATCTTCTAGCTTCTTGCTAAAATTGTTCGAAGATCTTCAATTCTATGCTCAGCTTTTTGAGCTTAGATTCCTGCCGACCTATATCTTCTAAGATTAGATTTCTGCACAGGTTAACATTCTAAGCTTGGATTACTATAGGCCTCTACTTTCTAAGCTCGGATTTCTACGAATATTGATATCTAGAGTTTAGATTTCTACAAGTCTTTGTCTTCTAAGGTTGGATTCCTGTTAATATTGATATTTGAAGTTTAGATTTCTGTAGGTCTTTATCTTTTAAGGTCGGATTCCTGTAAATATTGATATTTGGAGTTTGAATTTCTGCAGATCTTGGCCTCATGTTTAGAAATCAGATGTTTTCATCCTCGCTATGATGAGGTTATCCTCCTGTCTTAAATAACCGAAGGATTCTCTATGTCAAGATGAGGTCCTTCTCTTATCCTTGACACAATCGTAGGGGAATACCTAGACTGTTGAAGGGGTCTCTCCCCACCTCCCATCTTAAATTAATGAGGGTATTTATTTTGCTCATATTAGGATGAGGTTCTCTTTCTATTTCTAACATGGCTGTAGGGGCACATTAGAGCCATTGGCAAAGCCTCTCCCCTCATCTCATCTTAAATTAATGAGGTTTTCTATTTTGCTCATATTAGGATGAGGTTCTCCTCCTATTCCTAATATAGCTATGGGGGTACATTAGGGTTGTTAACATAGAAATCCGTCTAGAGGTCGGATCATTGGAGTTGCACGATGGTGGCGAGTCGGCGGCAATGGGACGGAGGTGGTCATACCTACAAGAGAAGCCCTCAATCGGAGTTGACTCCGACGAGGACCTTTCGATGCTCAAGTTAGTTTTTCATTCAATAGAGGAAAGAAGATGAGCATTTGGGACAGAAGAGTTGCATATCTTGGAATCCCTCTTTTTTCTCTTTTTATAGAAGGGTCTGGAGTTTGTTAGAATAGGTTGTAGGTTGTTAGTCATGGAAGATCAGTAGGTTGTCAGATATATTTTATTTGCCCACTAGAATATTCTCAAAAATCATATCAGGTATTGTTTCCTCATGGTATGTAGGAGAAAAGTTGACAACCCAAAGGAGTTCATCCTGAGGGAGTTCATCCTAGGAGAGTTCGTCCTAGAAGAGTTCATCCTAAAGGAATTTATTTTAGGTGAGCTCATCCTTGAGGAATACATCTTGAAAGAGTTCATCTTGGAGGAGCTCATCCTAGGAGAGTTCATCCTGGAGGAGTTCGTCCTCAAGGATTTCATCTTGGAGGAGTTCGTCCTGGAGGAGTTCATCCTGAGAGAGTTCATCCTAGAGGAGTTCATGCTGGAGGAGGTCATCCTGAAGGAGTTCATCCTGGAGGAGTTCGTCTGGAGGACTAGAGGAGTTCATCATGGGGAAATTCATCCTAGAAAAGTTTGGCCTTCAATTTAGCCTTCTGAAGATCTTGGCTTTCATCTTTTGATAACTTCAAACTTAGCCTCAGATGGGCCCTCGGCCTCAACCTTCAATGGCCTTCAATTAACCTATATTGTGACCCTGGCTTTCCTCCTTTGATGATATCAAGCTCGGCCTAACTCAGGACCTCATCCCCAACCCCTCGAAGACTTTCAATCAGCCTACATTGTGACAAGCTTCCATCTCTTGATGATCTCAAGTTCGGCCTAAGATAAGACCTCAGCTTTTGCCTTCTGAAGACCTTCAATTAGCCTACATCATTACTTTGGCTTCTATCTCTCGATGAACTCAAGTTTGGCCTGAGATAGGACCTCGACCTCAGCCTTCTGAAGACCTTCAATCAGCCTATGTTCTCATATCCTCGATAGGCATAAAAGCCCCCAATAATAGCCCCCCTACTTTTGAGTTTCGACCTAAGATCGGACAAAGGGAGTATAGTAAATCGAACTTGCCGAAGACATGTCATTTTTTATTATTTAGACTTAGAATCTTCTAGCTTCTTATTGAAATTATTTGAAGATCTTCAATTCTATGCATAGCTTTATGAGCTTAGATTCCTGCCGACCTCTATCTTCTAAGGTCAGATTTCTACACAGGTTAACATTTTAAGCTTGGATTGCTGCAAGCCTCTACTTCCTAAGCTTAGATTTCTATGAATATTGATATTTGGAGTTCAGATTTCTACAAGTTTTTATCTTCTAACGTCGGATTTCTGTAAATATTGATATTTGAAGTTTAGATTTCTGCAGGTCTTTATCTTCTAAGATTGGATTCCTACAAATATTGATGTTTGGAGTTTGGATTTCTTCAAATCATGAACTCATGTTTAGAAATCGAAGGTTTTCACCCTCGCTAGGATGAGGTTATCCTCCTATCTTAAATAACCAGAGGATTTCTCTCTGTGTTAGGATGAGATCCTTCTCTTGTCCTTGACATAGTCGTAGGGGAATATCTGGGCCGTTGAAGGGGCCTCTCCCCACCTCCCATCTTAAATTAACGTGGATCTTTGTTTTGCTCATGTTAGGATGAGATTCTCCTCCTGTTCCTAATATAGCTGTAGGGGCACATTAGGATCATTTGTAGGACTTCTTTTCTCATCTCGTCTTAAATTAATGAGGCCTTCTACTTTGCTTGTGTTAGGACAAGATTCTCCTTCTGTTCCTAACATGGCTGTAGGGGCACATTAGGGCCATTTGCAGGGCCTCTTCTCTCATCTTATCTTAAATTAACGAGGCCTTCTACTTTGCTTGCATTAGAATGAGGTTCTCTTTCTATTCCTAACGTGCCTATGGGAGCATATTAGAGCTATTGGCAGCATCTCTCCCCTCATCTCGTCTTAAATTTGTTGTTCCTATGGCTGCTCAGAGCCACAGCCATAGATCCAATCTCTTGCATGAACTAGGATGTTAATCTAGCAAACTAAAGAAGATCTGAGAAAGATGAGAGAAGCTAGGGTTTTGCATTGGAACCAGAGAGAAGAGAGAAGAGAGTTGGGAGAAAAGCTCAATTGTATTCTAACCTTATTGTAAAAGTTACAATATTTTGGTTTATGTATCCTAGAGTTTCCACATGAATCCTAATAAACCCCAGCTCAAAAACTCTCTCAGGCTAACCCAATATATGAAAGCACTCACCTAGCCCATGTACACCCATGTCTCACATGCTCTCATCCCCTGGACCTAAACCCAATCTATACATAAATTAGCCCTCTTAAGACCTCTTGAACCAAGCCTTAAGACCCCTAGGATAAGTCCCTATCCTAGCCCAAATAGAACCCACGCATAACTCTGCCCATATCTCAGCACTAAGTCGGCTCAGTCTCAGCACTAAGTCGACTAATCTGAGACTGGGTTAGCTCAGTTTTAGATTGAGCTGACTTAGTTTCTGTGCCATGCCTGCAGTTCCAAATGCGATCTTCTATTTGTCTTATGCTTTAAGACTTAGCTGATCCAATTTTGGACTGAGCCAGCTAACCAGTAGAAAGCTTCTTTTCTGCAGTCTTCAATCTTTCAACTTTGATTCCTCGCTTCACCTTATGTCTTAGATTTTTGAAACTCCAACCAAGCCCCTCAAGGTCCTCAATACCTGAACCTCGAGCCTATAGAGAGCTACATGCCGTCTCCACCCTAGGATAACTCCTATCCTAGCCTTAGGACTGCACCTATCTTAGTCTCTCCGGAGCCCTCACCCTGGCTCTACCCATGGCCTCCCAAGGCTTGGGAGCATCACACCACCTATAATCTCCATCTTGATGCATCCAAGCCTTGGCACACCTAGCAATATCCTCCCGTACGATCTTGCTGTCCTTGCATGTCCTAATAGCCCCTTGTGCTCACCTTGCCACCGCCATTCTTCTTTAGCTACTGAGCTCCCTTTGAGGCTTTCGGAAAGTCCGCCTCCACTGCTGAAGTCCTTATCTTGTTCCTCTGCACCATCTTTGGAGTTGTAGGTATCCTTCTGCTTTGCAGCTGTATCACTTATCCTGGACTTCCTTGGAGATCATGTAACATTTTTTTACCGACACTCACCGCATATCCTGATGCTCCATCTGACACTATCCCCTCAAAGCCATAGCTATCTTTCTGCACAATCCTCTCCATCTAGATCTATATAGTCTCGGTACTGGTGCTGGGATATAGGTCCTCCCTCTGCACTCCTCTACTATGAATCCGTGTCATAACTTCCTCTATCCATGAAGCCACCTCTACCCAATGCTCCACCTGAAATTGAAGTCCCCCTAATGCCGTAGAAGCCAACTCTATCTTCGAGTCCCCCGAGGCCAACCATCCAATGCTGCATTGCTGCGCCTACTACTGTACCTTGAACACCATCGCTATCCCTTCAAACCCTCTGCACTCCGTAGATCTATCCAAAATCATCTCAGATACATCGTATCCTGTGGGTTCCTTCGAGACCATCAAGAGCTCATCCAACTCTTCACTATCAGTGACTAAATTAATGAAATTTGAGTTTTCTCCTCCCTTGCACTTCTTCCAAAGCGGACACTTCTGCTTAAAGTGCCCTGCTTCTTCGCACTTGAAGTATCTCTTAGACCCCTTGCTGCCTCTCTATTTGCTCTTTTTCTTCCCTTTTCTATGCTTCTTTGAAACCACAAGACTCTCTTGGAAGACCTCTCTCTTCGTCATCCATTCTCGATGCTCATTGGACCTGAGCACTGATACGATCTACTCATACACCAGTGTCTCCTTACCATACAACAAAGTTATCACCAACGGATCAAAGCTCCTAGGTAGAGAATATAGTAACAATAGACTCTTGTCCTCCTCTTCTAAATCCACCCCTATATTGAGCAAGTCCATGCTCATTCGATCGAATCACTGAATATATCCCACAACATCCTCGCCCTCCTGCATCCAAAGACTATACAGTTGTTTCTTCAGCATCAACTTATTGTACATGTTCTTTCCCATTTACAACTACTGCAACCACAACCATAATTCCTTGGATGTTCTCTCCTCTAACACACCATACAAAATCTCATCCACCAAATAAGCCCTAATCATGGCACATGACCTTTTCTCTAAGGACATCCACTCCTTATCTGTCATCTCTTCCGACCTATCCTCTAAGGTTGAATCCAATCTTATCTGAACCAGCAAATCCTCCATCCTTATCATTCACATCATGAAACTTTTCTTTCCATCAAACTTCTCTAATCCTACCTTCAGCCCACTATTCCCCATGATCAATCCAAATCAAATAACAGCAAACAGATAGATCTAAGAAATATCTTGATTAGGGATGGTGGACAACAGCCCTATGATCTCTTCCTTTCTTATGAAGTCTGGAGAAAGCCTTTAGATCTGAATCTCGCTGCTGATCTCTACTGAAAACTAATCTTCTTCCTTCTCCATGCTCAACCAGGCTCTGATACCAATTATTATTCCTATGACTGCTCGAAGCCACAACCGTAGATTCGATCTCTTACGTGAACTTGGATGTTAATCCAGCAAACTAAAGAAGATCTAAGAAAGATAAGAGAAGCTAGGGTTTTGGCATTGAAACCAGAGAGAAGAGAGTTAGGACTCAATTATATTCCAATCTTACTGTAAAAGTTATAATATCCTGATTTATGTACCCTAGAGTTCCCACATGAACCCTAATACACCCCAGCTTAAAAACTTTCCTATGCTAATCCAATACATAAAAGCACTCACTAAGCCATGTACATCCATGTCTCACATGCTCTCATCCTTTGAATCTAAATCCAATCCATACATGAATTATCCCCCTTAAGACCTCTTGAACCAGGCCTTAAGACCCTTAGGATAAGTCCCTATCCTAGCCCAAACAGAACCCATGCATAACTCTG
Organism: Cocos nucifera; assembly: GCA_006176705.1. Taxonomy (NCBI): domain Eukaryota; kingdom Viridiplantae; phylum Streptophyta; class Magnoliopsida; order Arecales; family Arecaceae; genus Cocos; species Cocos nucifera. The sequence goes on along the minus strand of QRFJ01001665.1, from coordinate 145,762 downwards.
CCCACAGACTGAGCCAGCTTAGTCTCAGCACTGAGCCAGCTAACTTGAGATTGGGTCGGTTCAGTTTCAAACTGAGCCGATCCAGTTTCTATGCCATGCTTGTAGTCCCGAATGTGACCTTCTATTTATCCTATGCTCTAAGACTTAATCGATTCAATTTTGGACTGAGCCGGCTAACCTACAGAAAGCTCTTTTTCTGCAATCTTCATCCTTCTGACTTTGGTTCCTCACTCTATCTTATGTCTCAGATTTTTGAAGCTCCAACCAAGCCCCTCAAAATTCTCAATACCTGAACCTCAAGCTCGTAGAGAGCTACATGCCACCTCCACCCTAGGATAACTCCTATCCTAGCCCTAGGACTGCACCGATCCTAGTCTCTTCGGAGCCCTCACCCTAGCTCCGCCCATGGCCTCCTAAGGTTTGGGAGCACCACACCACCTACAAAATTAATGAGGCCTTCTACTTTGCTCGCATTAGGATGAGGTTCTTCTTCTGTTCCTAACATGGCTGTAGGGGCACATTAGGGCCGTTGGTAGGGCCTCTCCCCTCATCTCATCTTAAATTAACGAGATCTTCTGCTCTGCTTGCGTTAGAACAAGGTTCTTCTTCTATTCCTATCATGACTGTAGGGGCACATTAAAGCCATTGGCAGGGCCTCTCCCCTCATCTCATCTTAAATTAATGAGGCCTTCTATTTTGCTCATGTTAGGATGAGGTTCTCCTTCTATTTCTAATAGGACTGTAGGGGCACATAAGGACCATTGAAAGGGCCTCTCCCCTCCTCTCATCTCAGGTTAACAGGATCTTCTTTGATCAATGTTCTTATAAAGTCTGCTTTCTTGGCTTTGATTTTTCTTGGCTTGAATTTGGGCTTGGTAGTTCGGCCTTGATCATGATTTTGGCTCTAACTCGGTTATGATCTTAACTTCAGCTCGGTTATAATTTTAGCTTCAGTTTATCCTTGATTCTGACCTTGGCTTAGTCTTGAATCTGACTTCAGCTCGACTTAGGCCTTTACCTCAAATTTTTTTTTTTTTTTATGAGCTCGACTAATTGAGTTTGAATTTTTATTGGCCTCAGTCTTTTGAGCTTGAACCTATGCAGATCTCGGACTTGTATGATCTTTGCCTCGATTTTGTCTTGCTTGCACCTCGGATGGTTCTTGAACTTGATCTCGAATTGGTCTGGATTCTAACTTCAGCTTTAGCTTTAGTTTCTTGAACTTAGTCTTAATTGACTTTGAGTGCGGTCCTCGATTTTGGTGTCCTATAGCCCTACGAGAAAGAAAAGATAATGGGCAAAAGCTTAAAAGTCTCTTACCATGAGTTCTTCATTTGGGAGACCTTAGGCTCCATTTGACCCCCTCTTGTTACTTGATTTGAGCTTTTATTTTGGGGTAATTTGACTTGGATTACCCCAGTTCAGATCGAACTTTGTCTTCTTCTTCTTCTCCTCTTTCTTCTCCTTTTTTTTTGTATTTGTTTTGGTTTCAGTTGGTCAAATTCATAGAATCATGTATCGAGGTTATGGCATTTTGTGGGTGGCTTCGGAGTTGCTTCCATTCTGCTTCAACTATTTGATGTTCAAAAAAGTTTGAATGAATGCATAGAACTTCAGCCGCATTGGAAGCGTACGGACCTTGGCTCTATCATGGTGCACCACCTGGGTCTGTAGGGGAGAGGGTCAGCATCATCGCGAGAACATCAACCATGCTTGAACGCAGGAGAAAAGGTCAGCAGGGGAGGACACCGGGATACGTGTGGGCAGAGAAAGGATCGACCAGTTGGCTTATTCTTTCCTCTTTATCTATTTCTTCTTCTTCTCCCTTTTTTTTCTTTTTTTTTGGTGGTGAGAAGATTGGCACCACCTAAAATCACGACAGAGGGCCTCAGTGCTGTCTGGGATTGCGAGGGAGATCGGTGCCATCCGAGATTGCGAGGGAAGACTTCGGCGTCGTTGTGATAGATTTGCTCAACTGGAGGGCATGCCCAAACACACAGGAGAGGGGAGATCGGCCAGAGGGATGCCATCAATTATGCTTGAGAGTGCAGGAGGGAAACTTGGCCATGGCTAAGAACACACAGGGAGGAACTCGGCCATGGTTGGGAGTGCCCGAGGAGGAGATCGGGTAGAGGGGGTGCTCGAATGCATGGGAGAGGGAAGAACGTCGGAGTCGCCATTGGTTGTGCTTAGGAGAGGAGACCGACTGTAGCTAAAGACATGCAGGGAGAAGGCTGGAGCTACTGCGAGTTCATGAGGGAGGAGACGGTCGGAGAGATCGTTCAAGTTTCGCTTGGGAGCGAGAAGATCATAGGAGGCCAGACGCGCACGGACTAAGAGGCTTGCGGATGCCAACCCCTCCCCATCCTCTTCTCTATTTTTTGAAATAGAATCTCTTAGCCGGAGCCACCGTAGGGTGCATCCGAGAGCGCATAGGAGGAGCTCGATCGGAGATGTGTGGGAGAGAAGCTCGATCGCAGCCGTGCCGGCTTCTCCTTCTTCTTCTACTTTTTTTTTGAAGTCGGTGCCACCTAGGATCATGAGGGAGATTGGCGGAACGCATGCACGAGAATGACATCGGCTAGTTGGGTCATCTAGACCGGGGAGAGGCCTATGGATATTGTTTCCTCCCCTCTTTCTTCCTTCTAAAAGTCAAAATTGAGAGGAGATAAATGCGATTGCATATAGTGAGAATTGGAGTAACATTAAAAGCATATAGGATTTCGGTGTTAAATATGACTGAGTGGAAACCACTTGAGGTAATAAGAGATCAAACAAAATTAATAGCATGTAGAGTTCCAATAATAAATTCAACTTGTAAGTAGTATGTAGCAATAAAATATCAATCATCAATACGAACATACAACATTTGAAGAAAAAGCCATAAAACTTCTAGTTAGTTGATGAGGACGATCCACTATCCAGATGGTGCATGATAGTAGCTGAGTTTTTGGATCTACATATCCCATTTAATAGAGGAATATATAAAAAATAATAAATAGTTGCAGTAGTATCTAAGCCTTAGCTTGGAAAATATAGCTCTGATTTAATCCAAATAGGTAAAATTTGTGACCCATGGGAGTAACGAATAGAAATGATATCATAGTCTCGAATGAAGATGTAATAAATATAACAGTAGGATGCCAAAGTGACTGCCAACCCAAGAAAGTCTCTCTTCATTCTTCTCTAATTTTTTATAATATAATTTTATTTTTTTTCTCTCTCCGGACCTCAATCTCTCCATTTCATTTTGGATTTTAGAGGTTGTTTTTATTTTGCCTAGTATATTATAGTGCAAATGAAGATCTCTCCTTTCTAATATTTGATTCTATCTAGAACTCAAGGAAATGGATGAAAAATCAAGAATATAATATGACTAAAAAGATATTTACATAATTATATTTCTTATCTGGATCCTATGGCATTTTTGATGGTTCAGATCATCCTTGTCATGGTCTCCTTTCTTGCTTGGACCTTTTTCTCTAATTAAAATTTTTTTTCTATTCGAAGCCCCCAGTTTAGGCCTGGGTGAGAGAGTTTGAAGATGGATGCTGAATCCCATCGTTATTGGAGCAGTGCGATGAAGCTTCTCTCATTGGATGCTCATTTTCTTCCAAAATGGGCTTAAAGTCTCTTCTTCTAGTGCCATCTATTAATGCAGAAATCCATCTTGAAGTCGGATCGCTTGAGTTGCGCAATGGCGGTGAGTCGGTGGTGATGAGATGAAGGCGGTCGTACCTACAAGAGAAGTCCTCGATCAGAGTTGGCTCCGATGGAGATCCTCTGACACTCAAGTCAATTTTTCGTTCAATAGAGGAAAGAAGATGAGCATTTGGGAGAGAAGAGTTGCGTACCTTGGGATCCCTCTTTTTTTCTTTTTTATAGAAGGGTTTGGAGTTTATTAGGATGGATTGTAGGTTGTTAGTCATGGGAGAGCAATGCATTGTCAAAGATATTTTGTTTGCCCACTAAAATATTCTCAAGAATCATGTCAGGTATTGTCCCCTCATGGCATGTAGGAAGAAAGTTAACAATCCAAAGGAGTTCATCCTGAGAGAGAGTGCATCCTAGGAGAGTTCATCCTAGAGGAATTCATCCTAGGAGAGCTCATTCTAGAGGAGTTCATCCTGGAGGAGCTCATCTTAGAGGAGCTCATCCTGGGAAAGTTCGTCCTAAAGGAGTTCATGCTGGAGGAGCTCGTCCTGAAGGAGTTCATCCTAGAGGAGCTCATCTTGAAGGAGTTCATCCTGGAGGAGCTCCTCCTAGAAGAGTTCATCCTAGAGGAGTTCCTCTTGGAAGAGTTCGTCCTGGATGAGTTCATTTTGGAGGAGGTCATCCTGGGGGAACTCATCCTGAAGAAGTTCGTCTTGGAGGAGTTCATCTTGGCGAAGTTCATCCTAGGAGAGTTCATCCTAGAGAAGTTCATCATGAGGGAGTTCATTCCGGAGAAGTTCGGCCTTTAATTTAGCCTTCTGAAGACCTTAGCTTTCATCTTTTGATAACTTCAAGCTCGACCTGAGATGGGACCTCAGTCTTCATTGGCCTTCAATTAATCTATATTGTAATCCTAGCTTCCCTCCTTTGATGATATTAAGCTCGACCTGACTCAAGACCTCATCCCCAACCCCTCGAAGACCTTCAATCAATCTATATTGCGATTGGCTTTCATCTCTTGATGAACTCAAGTTCGGCCTGAGATAGGATCTCGGTCTTAGCCTTCTGAAGATCTTCAATCAGCCTACATCATGACTTTGGCTTCTATCTCTCGATGAACTCAAGTTTGGCCTAAGATAGGACCTCGACCTCAGTCTTTCAAAGATCTTCAATCAGCCTATGTTCTCATATCTTCGGTAGGTATAAAAACCCCCCAACAATATTAGAGTGGTAGAAGGCTATAATGGATGAGGTCGACAGGCTCCTTAAGGTAGGCTTCATTCGAGAAGTGCTTTACCTAGACTGGATCGCAAATGTTGTTCTTATTAAAAAAGCAAATGGCAAGAGCAGGATGTGTATAGACTTCATAGATTTAAACACCACCTGTCCAAAAGATAGCAATCCTCTACCCAGGATCGACCAACTGATGGATGCAACTTTGGGACATGAACTCTTCACCTTCATAGATGCCCTCTCCAAATATAACCAAATCTAGATGGCACCATAGAATGAGGAGAAGACTACTTTTATTACTGACCGTGGTCTTTATTATTACAGGATCATGCCCTTTGGACTTAAAAATGTCGAAGCAACCTATCAGCATCTGATAAATAAGATCTTCAAAGAGAAGATCAACCAAAACATGGAGGTCTATATGGATGATATACTGGTTAAAAGCCGATCTTCATCAAATCATATTGTCGATCATGAGAAGATCTTCAGCATCCTCTGAAAGTACAAGATGAAGCTAAACCCTATTAAATATACTTTTGGAGTAACCTCAAAAAAGTTCTTGGGATTCATGGTGTCAAGCTACGGCATTGAAGCCAACCTAGAGAAGATCAGAACCATCCAAAAAATGACTACTCCAAAAATAATAAAAGAAGTTTAACGCCTCACAGGCAAGATGGCAGTCCTAAATCGCTTCGTGTCAAGGTCGACGGAGCACACATGCCCTTTTTTCAAGTGCTCAAATAGCTCAAAAACTTTAGCTGGACTTCCGACTATCAGCGGGCTCTTGAAGAATTGAAGAGCTATCTCAGTTCGCCCCCACTATTAGCCAAAACTAAACCTGGAGAAGAACTATTCCTATACCTTGTTGTATCTCTCATAGTTATTTGAGCTGTACTGGTCAGGAAAGAAGCTAAAGTTCATAAACCAATCTACTATATAAGCAAAGTCTTAAGGGATGCAGAAACAAGATATACCAAATTAAAAAAAACTAATCTATGCCTTGTTGATTACAGCTAGGGAGCTCCAATCTTATTTCTAGGAGCACACAATTATCCTCCTCATAGATTAACCCATCAAGGTAGTTCTTCATCGACCCGATACCTTCGACAAAATGAAAAAGTGGATAATTAAGCTGACCAAATTCGACATCCATTTTCAACCTCGATCAACCATTAAAGCTCAAATACTTGCTAATTTCATAATGGAATGCACCATTTCAGAGGAGACTAAATCAGAGCATCAAGAAGTTTTTATCCCTGGCTCCCCTGAGGAGAAGGCTAACCTCCTTGAAAACTTTTGGGTACTATATGTGGTTGGTTCATCCAATGTTTCTAAGGTAGGCACGGGCTTGATTCTCATCAATCCAAAAGGGGCTATAGTGGAGTATGCATTACGCTTTGACTTCCCTACCACTAATAATGGAGTAGAGTATGAAGCCCTGCTTGTAGGACTAAGAATAGCCAAAGAGCTGGAAGTACAGCATCTGAAGGTTTACAATGACTCTTAGCTTGTGGTGGAACAAGTCAGTAACTCCTTTGAAGCTCAGAAGAAAAGTATGAAAAAGTACCTAGAAAGAGTGAAGAGCTTGAGTTCGTCCTTTGACAATTTTGACATCCAGCGGATCCTCAGGGTGGAGAACACTAGAGCCAACCTCCTCTCTAAATTAGCCACCTTATCCCCAAATGAACTACCAAAGAAAGTTCTTTTTGAAGCCCTGCAGTGCCCAAGTTCGGAAGAGTCCTAGGCAATAATGCAAGTTGATCATGAGCCCAACTAGATTGACCCATTGATTGCATATCTCAGAGAAGAAATTCTTCTCAAAGACTATAAAGAAACTTGAAAGTTAAAAAATCAAGCTTTCCATTACATTTTAAATGAAAACAAGTTGTATAAGAGGTCATACTCATTACCACTCCTCAAGTATCTCCGACCTTCAAAAGCCGACTATGCTCTAAGGAAAGTTTATGAAGAAATTTATGAAAATCATCTGGAAGCAAGATCTTTGTCACATAAGTTACTCTATCAAGGATATTATTGGCCAATAATACATCAAGATCAATGGATTATATAAGAAAGTATGACAGATGTCAGAAAAATGCAAACATTCAGAGACAGACGGTCTCATAGCTTATACCGCTGGGTGCCCCCTGGCCATTCGCACAATGGGAAATGAATCTACTGGATCCTTTTTTCATGGCATCTGGGTAGCAAAAGTTTCTGCTGATAGCAATGGACTATTTCACTACGTGGGTTGAAGCCAAATCTTTGACGAAGATCACTGAAGCCAAGGTGCAGGACTTCATCTGAAAGTCAATTATTTGCAGGTTCGATCTACCTCAGATACTAATTACTGATAATGGGCATCAGTTCGTAGGTGCAAAGTTTGTTGAGTTCTGTGAAGATCTAAATATATGTCACCACTTTACATCAGTACCTCATCCGCAAGCAAATGGTGAGGCAGAAGTGACTAATAGAACTTTGCTTCAAGGGATAAAGGCTAGGCTTGAAAGAGCAAAAAGAATCTAGATAGATGAATTCTATCACATGCTTTAAGCTTATAGAACCACTCAAAGGTTGCCAATAGGAGAAATCCCTTTTGCATTAGCATTTGGGATAGAGGCGGTCATCCCCATCGAGCTTGAACTTTCTTCAACATGAGTTGAAGCCTTTAGTGAGCAGAATAACTTACAGGACCTTAGGGCAAACCTCAATTTGCTAGAAAAAAAGTGAGAAAAAGCTTAAATTCGAATGGCGACCTACAAGCAGAAGGTAGCCTACTACTACAATACAAGGGTCAGAAGCAAGACATTCCAAGTAGGAGATCTAGTGCTTCGGCGAGCCGATGTTTCACAACCTTAAAATCAAGAAAAGCTCACACCAAATTAGGAAGGCCCCTATGAAGTAATAGAAGTTGTCCGATCGGAAACATATTACTTAAAGAAGCTTAGAGGGGCGGCACTCCCACGATCTTGAAATTCGAAGAACTTGAGAATATATCATCAATAAGTTTTTCTCAATAACACTTTCTTATTTTCAATATCCTTGTTCTTTATCGCAAAGGTATATGATGGTAGGGAATGACTTAACTAAAGTTGAAGACCTCCGATTGTTTAAGATAGGATGAGGAGAGAGGCCCTTTCAACGATCCTTTTGTACCCCTATAACTTTGTTAGGGACAGAAGAAGAACCTCATCCTAACAAAAAAAGACCAACCCCATTAGGAATAGAAGGAGGACCTCATCCTAACAAGAGGACAAGGAAAGCCAACCATGTCAGAAATAAGTGGAGGACCTCATCCTGACATAGATGAAGACATCCAGTTGTTTAAGATAGGAGGAGGGGAGAGGCCATTTCAATGGTCTTTTTGTGCTCCTATAACTGTATTAGGAATAGAAGAAGGATCTCGTCCTAACAAAGAAAGACCAATCCCTTCAAGAACAGGAGGAGGACCTCATCCTAACAAGAGGACAAGAAAGATCAACCATGTCAGAAATAGGAGGAGGATCTCATCTTGACACAAATGAAGACCTCCGATTATTTAAGACAAGAGTAGGAGAGAGATTCTTTCAACGATACTTTTATGCTCCTATAACTTTATTAGGGATAGGAAGAGGACCTCATCCTAACAAAGAAAGACCAACCCCATCAGGAATAGGAGAAAAATCTCATCCTAACAAAAGGACAAGGAAGGCCAACCATATCAGAAATAGAAGGAAGATCTCGTTCTGACATAGATGAAGACCTCCAATTATTTAAGATAGGAGGGGAGAGGTCCTTTCAACAGTCCTTTTGTATCCCTATAATTTTGTTAGGGATAGGAGGAGAATCTCGTCCTAACAAACAAAGGTCAATACCATCAGAAATAAGAGGAGGACCTCATTCTGATAGGAAGACAAGAAAGGCCAATCATGTTAGGAATAGGAGGAGGACCTCATCCTGACATGGATGAAGACCTTCAATTGTTTAAGACAGGAGGAGGAGAGAGACCCTTTCAACAGTCCTTTTATGCTCCTATGACTTTGTTAGGGATAGGAGGAGGACATCATCCTAATAAAGAAAGGCCAACCCCATTAGAAATAGGAGGAGGATCTCATTCTGACAAAGAAATAAGAAAGACCAACCATGTCAGGAATAGGAGAAGAATCTCATCCTGATATGGATGAAGATTTTTGATTGTTTAAGATAGAAAGAGAGGAGAGATCCTTTCAATGATCCTTTTGTGCCTCAATGACTCTATTAAGAATAGGAGGAGGATCTCGTCCTAACAAAGAAAGGCCAATCCCATCAAGAATAGGAGAAAGATCTCATCCTGACAGAGGAACAAGAAAGTCAACCGTATCAGAAATAAGAGGAGAACCTCATCCTGATACGGATGAAGATCTCTCATTATTTAAGATAGGAGGAGAGGAAAGGCCCTTTCAACAATTCTTTTGTGCTCTAATGACTTTGTTAGGAATAGAAAGAGGATCTCATCCTAACAAAGAAAGACCAATCCCATCAGAAATAGGAGAAGAACCTCATCATCATAAAAGGACAAAAAAGATCAATCGTGTCAGACATAGGAGGAGAATCTCGTCCTAACATGGATGAAGATCTTTGATTGTTTAAGACTGAAGGAGGAGAGAGGCCTTTACAATGGCCCCTCGATACCACTGCAATCTTGTCAGGAACAAGAGAAGGACCTCCTCCTGATAAAGATAAATGTTAACCATGTTAAGAATAGGAGGAGAACCTCATCTTAACATGGATGAAGACCTCCAATTGTTTAAGGCAGGAGGAAGACATTACCCAATAGTCATTTTATTAAAAGATAAGATGTAAGAAATAAAGGAATCGACAGACAACGAACCCGCACGGAGTAAAAAGATAATCAAAAGAAGCATCATTTCATTAAAGCTGAAGTTCATTACAAGCAAGGTCCTACAAAACCATGTACAAAAAAAAAGAAGAGAGAGTTGAAGTCCTATTCGGGATTGAACTTCGGACTACCAGCACTAGTCATCACAAGGAAAAGTTTTAGACCTTCAACCTCCTCCTCAAGTCTCTGTTGGGCCGCCAAGTTTTCTCTTAGCATCCTCTTCCATCTGCACGACTCCTCCATCTCCCTCAGCCTTTTCTTTAGAACTGCAGCCTCAGCTTTGGCATCATTCACAGCCTCCTTTTGATACATTATTTGAATTTTTAATTCATGCAGCTCGACCTTGTCTTTTTCTTGCACCACGGACAGACTCTCCAGAGTGCCTCTTAAGGAGAGAATCTCCTATGAATCCCGACTCGAGCCGGCTTTAGTTCTACCCGATAATTGCTGTCGAAGTTGGGCGACTTCCCCCTCAGACTTTCAAAGTTTGAAGATCGATGACTTGACCACACCAACCTCGCCTATAATCATTATATGAATCCTCGACTGCTTGCAATTGATTCTGTAATTCGAAGAACCTTTTCGACTAATCCCAACCATACTCAGTCTAATTGATGGACCATGCTAAACTTCCTTCAAGTATCTGGATCCTTTCTCGCACAGCCCTTAATTCGACTTCTAGAGAGCCTACTTTGGTCATTAAAGACCATGCCTTATTGCTGCCAAGCTTCTTTATCCGCTCTAACTCCTCTATCAAATGGCATTTTTTATTGATGTAGTCCATAGTATTCTTTTTATGGATCTATCGAAGATGAGTAACTTTAATTGTGGCTTCAGAATAAAGCTTTTTCAATTTTTGAAGCTCGTCCTCTGCCTTCTTCAACTTTTTTTGGCCTGATGAACCTCTCTCTTCAGGTCCTTAATAATGGGCTTTAAGAGAAGGCCTTGAGGTAGCAATGTGGCATCATCAGGAGGAGGCGAGTCATGACTATCCTCGCTATGAATATTCTAAAACACAAGCACACCATGGCAAAAACATAAAAAAAAATTTCTTTTCATTAATTCCAAATGTTCAAATACAAGAAAGAAAGATGAAGGAAAATACAAATTAAAGAGGTCCCAGACCTATGGGGGAGCTGACGAGGAGCCCGGCGCAACATTAGTCACCCCCGATTCTTCGACAGGAGGGAGATCGGCCGTATCGATGGATGGCTCCATCTCATTCTTAGGAGCTCCTCCATACAAGAAGTCGAGATCGAGCTTTGAAAACTTACTGGCCACCCTATTCTCATAGAGCTCAAAATCTTTATTGAAGGCCTCTTGGCTAAATTTGACATTCAAGTCTCTCATTTTGAAATAGACCTTGAACTCTTTTATCGCCCGAGCCATCATTTTCGAGATCTACCTCAAAATCTACTCCTTTAGCTCGGCAGTCTCAACTTCAGCTTTCTTTCTCTGCTCTTCTTCTAGGTCCAAGGCAGCTTTTAACTCCGTTGATATTTCTTTTACTTTATGGAGTGCTTCTTGAAGAATCTCAACCTTAATAGATTTATCCTTAAAAAAGCGATCAACCTCATCTTACTCCTTAATTAGGCACTCAACTTTGGCCTGATGATCTTCTTGGGCCTTCACCAACTCTGACCTCAAATGATTCAGTGATCTAATGTAGCCTAGTAGTTAATGGCCCGTCTGTTTAAAAAACATATATAAGATGATGAAATGAGCTATGCAGACAAGAAAATATTGAGAAAGTCAAAGAAAAAAAGAAGGATGAAGTGACTACCTTGAGAAAAGATCCAAGTGAATCCCAAGCACGTTGTTTGACATCGACGTCTACAATCCTGTCTATAACTTTGGATATGGTAAACCCATCAACCAAACCCTGGATGACTTCATGGTTCTTGAAGGGGTTCTCCTCTATTTCTTCATCGGAGCTATTGGGCCCATTATGGTGGACCTTCCGTTGGGACTTCCTCAAAGCCCTTTTGGTCCTTTTCTTCTCCGCCTCTTTCTTCTTTTCGAGGGGAGGCTCTGAAACTTGGGCCATGATGGGAGGGCTCGATGGTATTTGAGGATTGGCGGCCTCAACAGTAGGGCTGAACTTGATAGTAGGAGGAGCTTCGACTTTGGGGGCAACTTCGGAGGCACCCATGGTGCTGGCAGGGGCTGCGGGCTCGCAACATCAACCTTTGCCTTTTTTGAACTTTCTCCCAATGCCTTACCTTTTCTCTTATGGGTCGGGATCCCCCTCGTAAGCATTTCGACTGCTTGGGCATCTATTTCTATAGTAAAGAAGATAAGGGTACGTCAGAGAGGAGAAAGAGAAAGAAAATGAGTAATCCGCAACTTCGGTCGTGTACCTATTGGGTTTAGAAAGCTAAGATCGAGGTTGAACAGAGTTTGTTCTTTTATTAGCTTGGACACAAGAGAAGTTTGAAAATCTTTGATTTTGCTAACGGACCTTCAGTCTTCTTTTTCTAATCCCAGAGCTCGACGGACGAAATCCCTCGGATTTCCCCAAGGTGGAAGTCCTAAGTCTAAAGTCGGGTAAGAAATAAAGATGAATTTCTCTTTTCAGTTATGGATGGAGGAGGGGGCGTCCTTGAGCAATCCCTTCTTACCAAACTAGGGTGAAACATACCACCAGTCCTTTGTAGTAGGATGATGCTTAAGGGTAAAGTAAGTTCGAAAAAATAAAACAATAGACCGAACTTTGGTGGACATGTAGAGAGCAAGAAATCCTATTATGAACCTAAAGAAGTTCAGTACTATAGAAGCTAAAGAGATGTCTAGAAAATGAAAAAGAGCTACAACAAAAGCAGGAAGAGAAAGCCATAATCCGACTTGAAATGCCTTCAAATATAAGCAAATCGATCAGAAGGAGGGGCACAAGCTCGGCCACTCAATCTAGAAAGTTCCAACTCATACTTAGCAGGCATCCCATACTAGATCCTAATCAATGACAGATCTTCAGTGGTCAAGAAGCAAGAGATGGTCCCTGGTATGAAGTTTGACCAAGGTACTATCCTAGGTTTATCTTTCATTCTAATCTCGAAATTTTGGGGGTTTGGGTCAATCAGGTCTCCAAAGCTGCTAAACCAAGAAACTTTGAACGTCATTCAAATCAGAGTAAATCTGACGAAATCCCCTAAAAACCTAGGAAAAAGAGATAGAGAAAGCCTGAAAAGAAAAAATGATGAAAACCCACTTAGAAGAATCCGAAGGAGCTCTGAAAAATACGAAAAAGCTAAAAATCAAAAAGGACAAGGATGTGTGACTGACCTACATTGATCAAAGAACCTAAGAAGTAGACCGAAAGAGATGGAGAACACTCAAGAGGAATGTCGGTGGCCAAAGACATTGCGAGAGAACAGGACCAACAAAGACGGGATGCTCAGGGATGCCGGAAGATGGGAAAAGAGGGGAAGGACTGCACAAATAAAAATGAGAGGTCACGGAGGAAGGAGAGATTTAAATAGGAGAATAGAACCAAAGTTATGATCGTAGGGCTCCTTCAACTAACCCTGGCCCACCACATGTCCCACTCGCACCTGCCGCTTGATAGAATAATAATTATGTCGTACTTCAAGCTCCGCAATAGATGGATTTTTGAGGAAAATTGTCTTTTTAGATTACTCAACATCAAACTTTGGTGCCAATTCGAAAAGAGACAAAAGGATGCATTTTCCAAGAGTGGGAAGCTACCAAGGAACTTCGACTTCAATAACTTTTTTGTACTTTCTTCATTTGAAATTCGAACTTAAAAGTAGGAAGACAAGTGTTAGGAGAAAAATAATCATCATCAAAGTCCTTGGCCAAGGTCTTTAGCTGCTGACCTTCATCCATTGGAATTTACCAATCCCTCCTAGTTACAGGATTATACCATAGAATCTCTCAATAGCACATGAAAGTTTGGGGCACGATCTCAAACAGAAAGAGGAAACTGCTATTTAACTAACTTTACTTCTCAACTAGAGATAAGTGATAGGACCCAAGTTTGGCTCTCCCAACCTTGATTGGTGGCAAGCTTGGAAGACAGTCAAATTCTTCTAGCCGCGCTTCTTTTAGACGAACTCCTCCAATCGCGCTCTTTTCGGACGAACTCCCCTAGCCGT
>QRFJ01001665.1:52910-131892 GCA_006176705.1 Cocos nucifera | reverse complement strand
TAAATAAGGATGGGATGTGATACCACTACTCAAATTTAGGGATGGGATGTTACATGTTTGGTATTAGAGCAAAATTTAATAATTAATAGAGATAAACAAAGATTTATGATTGATAAAGATGGACTTAGGTTAGAGCAATGGACATAATTAAGATTAAAGATTTTAATTACCAGAGATATGGTGGAAAGATATCAAAATTTAAGAATATGATTAGTGAGGATGGGCAATTTGTTGAATTATTAAGGATGTGTGTGGGCTTATATATTGAAGGGACTATAGGATCGGCCTGATCGGATCAGGTTAAGTAGCAAAATTTTAAAAATTTTTTTGCTGATCTGATCAGATATAAGAGTTCTTAGATTTGATAATTAAAATTTAAAACTAAAAACTAAAATTATAGGTATTCTAAATACCACTTTTCAAAGTAAACATTTTATTCGCAGCGATGATCTGATGCTGTCCCGAGATCCGACTTGAGCCGCGCACGTGCCCGGTCTCTACTAATGTCCACTTGGATCAGATCTAGAGGTCTTCTCTTTCTGGATCTGATCTCTAAAAATTATTTAGGGGATCTCTTGAATAAGGCTATAAATGGATCGGGTTGACCCATGACCTAATCCAGTGTGACCCATTTAGACCCGATCCAATCCATTCTGAAGGATCCATGGAGTCAGGTCGGATTCTAAAATTGGATCCATTCAATATTCTGGGTCAGATTTGGATTTACTGAATTTGGACATGATCTGATCCAATCCAATCTAAATTCAATATTAAATTCAATATATAAACTATAAAGTAAATAGAGCGAGATTGGAATTGCAAATGCTCTCATAGCATTATTATTTTTTAAAAATTTTACTCAATTTGAATGTGAGATTTTTAGAAATTATTTATAAATTAAGAGCTAAGGCAAAGTAATGTTTATTTTCTTTTACCATAAACTTTGCATATGTTAGTTTATCATATGAACTGGGCCCAACCAAAATTTGGGTTCGAACTAGATCTAAAATTTTTAGATTGGAACCGAATTATACACGGACTCGATCTGACCTAAATGATCCAACGGGATAAATTTTTTGATCATGGATCCAATCCAATCCGATCCAATTTTTAATTGGATTGGGTCTAGGTCCAACATTATGACCCAATCAAGAAACTAGATCGGATCGGGGTCACTAATGACCTGATCCGACCCAACCTATTTATACCCCTACTCTTGAATGTGCCTTCGATCTGATCTCCGACAGCAATCTGATCAACAAACGATCGAAGACTTCTTGACATGGTCTTGTACTGACAGCACCTCAATGCTCGGAATGCTGGTCAGCCCAACTCTTGGGCATGGAGAAGAGGGAGAAGAGGAGGGAGAGGAGGCATGGAAGAGAGAATCAGAATCTAGGCGTTGGGATGTGGAATGAACAAACCCTTTGGCCAGGTCCCTATTTATAGACAAAATAGGATACCTAAGAGTCTTAGGGCTTTAAGCAATTGACTGGGTCAATTTGCTTAAAGAAGAAGGACTCTCCCTAAGCCTCCACACCCTCTTCATATTTCTCATGGATTTTATCACACAAAACACCATAAAAATGTGTGCCTCCTTATTTGGATAAGGGTGTTGGTGTAGGAAGAAAAATTTTCCTTGAGTTTGAATTAGTTTGAATCCATTTGACTAGTTCAAATGCTATTCAAATTAAAACAAACTCAAAACTTCTTAACCTCCAAGCTTATCCACTAGGGTCGCATGCTAGGATGGGGCGTGCACCTATTAGATATATGTGCCCTAGAAGCCAGAATTAGCTGATACTTGTAATACACTTCTAGGGGCAAAATTGTAATTTTGACTAATATCAATAAAATGGATTATTTTCTATCACATATATGTATTAAGTGTATGTGATACATCCTTTGAGTTAATGATAATGATAATTCATATTTTCAAGAGTTGAAAATTTAAGATATGAATAATTATTGTTAACTAATAAAATGCTCCCGACCATAGGATCATCACGAGGATGGTGATTGATCCAGAAGGTTGGTGTACAATCGCTTCTCTTTAGTAGATGAGTCTTGAGTCTACAGTATGGAGACACCAGAGCGAGAGTACAGGTACTCGTTAGAGAATGAGGGCACTGAGCGTGACCACCTCGAGTAGTCATTAGGGAGTCTACCTTCTCATCAATGACTGACTCGATGCTGCAGTAGTATGTCTGGTTCTTTGATCTGAGGTGCATCAACAGTTCACCTTGAGGGTGTTATAGTTTGACTACACCATTACTCGATCTCCTAGCCATTCGGAATCCTGAGGTGTATGTTGGCTATAGCATGTTCATTGTAGGAACTGGATGGCATCAAGATGGAATCTATCTACCTCGGTGGTAGAGGAGCAGCCCTATGATAATCATGAGAATCAAGTCCAAAAGTCCATGGTCATGGCAGAGTGAAATAATAGAAAGAGTTTCTATTTAGATTTTCACGTTGGACTCGAATCGAATGATTACATCATATGACAGAAACTAGGATTTGACGAGTTTACCTTAACCCTAATCTGATTGGGGCTCAAGATAGAAGAACTTAATCACATAGGTAGCTGCACCAAGAGGTTCGCATTCAGCTCTGATGGGTTGCCACCATATACTGCTAGGTGTCACTGATAGATTTTGGAAGCAATTAGAATGATTTAGATGATCGATCATTCTAACTGTTCGAATCAAAAGAGTTCTGATCCATCGAAAGGAGTTTCGATGATGTCGATGATAGAGATCATGACATATCCCATTATCATACAGAACTAAATCTAACTGGATCACACAAATAAGAATTTGAATCTGGTGATCATCAATTGAACTGATCCAGTTCAATTGATCTAAATGAGATTCAATTAGGTTCAAGAAAATCGTGCTAGCACTCGATTGAGCCTAACGTTCTTCTTTTGCTATCACAAATAAATTATCCTGACTGAGCCAAAGGAGTTTGTGCTCAATTAGAAGCCTTCATATGGTCTGACTGGAGGTTGTCTAAGTCAAAAAAGGTTGTCTTATTTTGTAAGACATTACCTGCTATTTTTGGTCACCTACCATTTCTTGTTCTTTGACTTTGATCAAAAGTCTACCTTTGACTGGTCAAATGTTGACCATTGACACTTTGACTTTTGTCCACATATCATGCACCTATTGGAGAGCTGGTGGGGGCCTATCCTCCTATCAGAATCTGGCAAGAAAGAGGGCGCACGCCACCCTTGGTGTGTGCCCAAGTTGGAGGCGCCCAGGAGTCCCTATTGGACAGGGACTCCATCTCCTTTTTGGATTTCAATTAGAGTTCTCCTAAGAACCAACTTTGACTGATCTTAGGCACCCTCTAAGGAGGAATCTAGGGGACTCTATTCTCATCAATCAGATTTAGATCTAATTTCATAAAGGGTTGTGATTGGTTGGGAAGAAGAGGAGTTGGATCACAGACAGTCTACAAATAAGACCCTGCGCCCAACTCAGATGGTGATGAAGATTGAATCACAATTCCCTATGCCCCAAGGCTGCCTCTCCCCTCTTCCTCCATGCCAAACCATCTTCTCCCCTTCCTCTCCACGTCCAAAAGGAGTTTTGGATTTTTGGTTGGTGCGATCCAGATCAAAGAAAGGCGACTGAAAGCTAGAAGGCTGCATTGCTGCATAGGATGACTACTGATCTTCAAAAGGAGTTTTGAAGATCCTCCAGATCAGATCCAGATTTGATTTTTGGAGATGTGATAGAGAAGAAGAGGATCTCTAGATCCAGCTCGAGTGGATATCAGTAGAGGTCAGGTGCTTGCATGGCTAGATCCAGAATCTTTCACTACATACAGGATCATCAACGGGTAATAGGATTACCCATATTAAGGTAAATTAAATCTAATTTAATTTATCTAATTTTATTTTAATTTTTAAAATAATAATAATTAGATCTAAAATATCTTAGATCAGATCTAGATCAAAAAAAAAAATTTAAAATATATCTCTCGATCTGATCAGATCTGAACGAATCTGATCCGGGAAATCAAGATTTTTCCTTCAACTGGTATCAAAGCCAAGGTTCTAAAAGTATTTAGATCTAATTTTAAATTTATTTTAATTAGAAAATAAGTGATTTTAGATGTCACATGAGATATGATCAGATCTAAAATCAGAAAAAATTAAAATTAAATAATTTGGATCTAAGATTAGAAAATATGCATGACTAGTTCTAAAACAGAATAGTTCTATAAAATTATCTTGCATGTTTTCAATTTAATTTGATTAAATCATATTTTAGATCTATTTATTTACTATTTTTTAATATTATAATAGTTATAATAATATCTAAAAAATAGTAAATAAAAATTATTTAATTTTAAACATCATATGAGATATGATTGATGCATGTCTAGACTAGTTGTAGAATAGTTCTACATAATTGTCTAGATTAGAATTTACTTTGATTAGATCAATTTAAATCTAATTTTTTTAGATTATTATGAGATAATTTAGATCTAAAAACATGCATGATTCGATACATGAGATGTATGCAAAATATGCTATGATTAGATCTAATTTATATATGAGATATATGATATAGATCTAAAACTATTTTGTAGTATTGCATGTTCCTGATTAAGACGTTCCTCTTGGCCGTCCGATCATAAGAACGAAGAAGAATTTAAAGGCCCTCTCTTTCCATTCGACGGGGTGTTCTTATGATGTGTAGGGGTGCTGCATGTTCATCCTTAATCAAAAATCCAAAACTAACTTTCTGCAAAACCCTAGATCCTGAAACCCTAGGATTTATTGTGCATATTTTATTTATGAACCCTACTTAATTAAAAATTAAGATTATGAAATATCAATTAGATCTAAAATTGAGAATTTCAAATCTAAGACATATTCATAATACTGGATTCGGACTTGGGTAGCTCAATTAGGTCTAAGCGGTTGATCAAATCGAATCAAGAGTTGGTTAGATGGGATCAACAATGCTTAAATTGACCAACCTAATAGGATTAAGTCTGGGTCAAGATCGAGTCACGATCAAGCAAGACCTAATTAGGCTTAGAGGTTAGAGTCTGGATTGTAGGCTAACCCAATTGGTTCTAGCTCAATAATTTGGTGTCTAAGGTAAGTTTGGCACATACGATCAACTGGTTTTTAATTGGAAGCTACTCGATCTGAATGCATTCTTGTACGAGTTAATGGCATATTCCTTCCACCGATCTTACTTACTTAGCCATATCTGTTGACACAATTCTGATATGAGGTGGTCAATAATCTGAGCTAACCTATACCACTAGGTTAGTCATAATTGTTATAACTATGATAAGTCTAGTTTAATGAGATCTGAATCAATTCTTCCTAAGAAAAGATTAAGTCTGAGATCTTCCACTATTGTAGATGTGCGGGCCCTTCCCGAGGTTGATTGTTCTCTGTTGGATACAGTGGCTCAGTTGCACCAAAAAGACGCAACCATGTCTATTAGGCATTGGATGCTATGGGTTGGAGGATGAGTTGGGCTCAATATTCTGGATATGGTGAGAGACTCAATTAGGAACCCAGTCTGTACAAATGATGGGTCTGACTTAACTAAGGAGTGGATCAATATTCTGGATACGATGAGATTCATGAATTAGAGATCAAGTTTGGATGCACCAAGATTAGAGAATCATTGAACAAGAGTTGTTCACTCATTGGCTAACCCATCACCAATAACTGTTAGGTGAGGTGATGAGTCAGTTGGTGAGATCGCACCACCTACTAGAAATCATTAATCATGAAGATTTTTGCATCTCTACAGAGGGAGTTTAGGGATCCAAGAAAATAGTGGAAGCTAATTTGTTTAAAAATAAAATCTCTAAACAAATTGGTTAAGTCATAATTACAATATCTAACTAGAATCTTTGACTCTCTACAGGAAAATATCTACATCCAATCCATTGGCACGTATCTTAGACACACATAGACTGATCGAATCCAATTATAAAGATTGGCTCAGAAACTATAAAATAATTTTGGATTTCGAAAAGTTAACCCATGTATTGGACCAGGACCCTCCCACCTTACCAGCCCATCCATTCACTAAACAGAGAGCGTCTCTGGAGAAATGGATAGATGAAGATAATAAGGCCAGATATTACATGTTAGGCTCGATGTCTGATGAGCTCCAGCACCAACATGAAGATATCGGGAGTGCTCGCCAAATGTTGGCTCATCTACAGGAGATGTTTGGTGAATAGAGTCGCGCAGCCAAGTATCAAGTCACGAAATGACTTTTTAAGGCTAAGATGTGTGATGGACAGTCAGTCCAAGATCATTGCCTGATGATGATCAAGGACTTGGAAGAGCTTGAGAAGCTCGATGTGAAGTTGGACTTGGATCTACAGAATGATGTTATTTTGTAATCCTTGACTGATGCATAAGGGCAATTCATAATGAATTACCACATGCATAAACTTTAAAATTTCTTGGCCGAATTAATGAATATGCTGGTCACCGCTAAGCTTTCTATGAAGATTCTAAAGGCTCAGTTCTTGCTATGGAACGGACTTCTCCAAAAGAAAGTCTTATGGAAAGAAAAAGAAGTCTGCGAGAAAAGCAGAAGATGGAAACAACAAATTGCCCATCCTCACTAATCATATTCTTAAATTTTGATATCTTTCCACCATATCTCTGGTAATTAAAATCTTTAATCTTAATTATGTCCATTGCTCTAACCTAAGTCCATCTTTATCAATCATAAATCTTTGTTTATCTCTATTAATTATTAAATTTTGCTCTAATACCAAACATGTAACATCCCATCCCTAAATTTGAGTAGTGGTATCACATCCCATCCTTATTTAAGAGCAAAGAAGCTAAAAATACTTTATACTTAAATAAAGGCATAGAGGATTCTAAGCTATAGCTAAGCTACAATATCATTTAAATCTACTCAACAAAATTATCTCGATTATTTTCTTAATCAATCACAAACATTTCAATCTAATTTCTTAACCTACTAAAGCAAATATCTCAACTTAACTTACCAATTTATATAAGCAAACTCAAGGCTCCTTTAGAAGACCATAATTTATATATTTTATATGAGTCACTCAAAATACAATATACTTATCAGTTTTTGATTTAACTATCTCAACTATATAATACATCTTAAAATATATTTCTTTTACAAACCAACATCATAAAAACTTTCTCTACTAGAGATGCTGATATACTGATGCGTGCTAATTTATAGCTATGGCAAGTGCACCAGTCGATCAAGTAATAAAGTGAATGAGTAGAGTATCGTCCCTAGAGGATTGAAAAATAAGTACTGAAAAACTCTTTTCTATGCTTTATTTAGAAGACCAATTTATGAGAATAAAAAATTAAAGAATAAAATAAAATAAATAAATAATTATTTTTTTAAAAAAAAATAGAGAGAGTGTAAATTATTAGGGTTTTAAACTCAAGAGCAATGGATTACTAAGGCAATCGGTTCACCAACTCAGTCAATACAATATTCAGATTTTTAGATTAATTTTATTTCATGTGACGGTGGAGTCTCCTAATTTATTCACTATCCTTTGGTCCAGGCATAGCAAAACTATTAATATTTATTAATTATCCTTTAGTCCAGATGTAATTTAAATAAATATTAATGCATTAGATTTTGTGAAACCCTCTAATTAAAATACGCTGCGTCCAAAGCGTACTAAAATTTTCGCATGCATATGAATTCTAATTTGATTCATAATACAAGGTATATAATCAAGAAGCATTAACATAGATGTACTTGGTCTGTAACATCTATGTTCATCAGATCAATTAGAAGATGGCCAATAATCTAAAAGCATTAAGATCAGATTTATATACTCCTCATGAATAAAATTTAAAAATAAATCATACTGAATATTACATCGAAAGAGTGGCTACACCTTAGCCTTAGTAAAAGAAAATTTAGTTCATGATAACAAGTTCAAAAATAGCAAATAAAATAAAAAGCATAGAAAATTTAGACTGTTTGATTGCTGAAATTGATTATCTACTGCTCTTGATATGGAGAACTTGACGAAGAAGAAGATGCTCCTTTGATCGATGTCTTGATTATCGAAAAAATCAAAAATCTTTTTTTATTTCTCATAAATCACTCTTCTCTTTCTACCTCTCTCCTTTCTCTTTCTCTCTCTCTCCCTGTCTCTCTCTCCCTGTCTCTCTCTCTTTCTGTCTCTCTTTCCGTCTCTCTCTGATTCCCTATTTTTCTCACAACAACAATAGATTCTTATAGATAAAGAGCTTGATTTTTCCTCAAAATCCATCAAAAAATAGGTTTAAGACTCCCAAAATAACTCAAATTAAGATCTGAGTAATTCTGGCCATTAGATGTTCATCAAACAGTCCAAAAATCACTCAAAAAATCCTTAAAATAACCCAAATCAAGTTGAATTTAATATCAACCATTGGATCAATCGTTGGATCGAATCTGGGCCATCCGATCGCGTAGAAAGAAGGCTTTTGATCTATAGTTTAACGTCGGGATGAATCTTAGCCGTTGGATCTCGATCGGGAGCTGCGGATGCCGTCCATCAGCGCCTTTGCTTCGACCGTCCGATCGAGTTTCAGTAAAAACCGCCCATTGGATCAGCCAGAATTCCCAAATTACCCTCCATGGACCATGCGCGAGCCTGGTGTTGTGTGGACCACCGCATTCTTCAGCTTGTGAAATTTCCAAAATACCCTCCGATTGGTCCACCATGCGCCGCAAAAATTGCTGACGTCATCCTGACGTCAGCGTTGCGTCGATGGGTTGGTTTGCTGTTTCTGTCGAACCGGGCTGAACCGCTGAACCGATTTTCTGAACCGATTCGAACCGAATCGATTTTTTTTTTTTTTGAAATTCAATTCTGGGCTTGTTTGAAGTCCGTTTTGCTTGAAATTTATTTCATCTGAATCAAAAAAATAAGATCTTCACATTGGTGGCCTTCTTTCCTACATAAGATTAATAAAAATATTAATTTCTAATAAAATAGATTAATTTATTTTATAATTTAATACTTTTTTTAGTATATTTTTACCACTTATCATATACAAGCTAACATCTACCTTCGAGCTAAAGATACTTTTAGATTTGCAAGTAAAAAGGAGTGAGGGGTGAGACTTGAGAGTCCCAGTGAGTGAATAAACTATCTAACCAAGGTAAACAAAATGCTTAATTTATAATATAATATAACACTTAAAATTGAGATTATTGAATTGGTTTTTAAACTTTCCAAAATTGTAATACATCTAATAAGGATAAAGCCAAATAATAAATCATACCATGCTGACACAAGCTTTCTTTTTAACTACTATCGACTATATTCCAAAGCACCCCTTCTAAGACAGTTGATACGTAGCATGTTATGATGCCAAGTGATGCAGATAAGCCCTCACGGGCACACTACAAGTGTTTGCTTTGGAGGTGCATGCTCTATAAAATGCTAATGCCAATGCTAACGCTAGGATACACCCGATAGGTTGATCATTCCTATGGGTAATTCTTTTCAAGAATACCAGATAATTTTTTCAACATCGAGAAACTGAATTTCAAAGGCTGAAGAGTAAAATCATAACATTTCTAATTAATATGAAATTTTGTCCCAAACTAAATATACATATATATTCACAACCATGAATATCAATTCCAATAAGATTCATTTCCTGTTTCCATACTTGTTGATATGTATACATAAGTTGAAAAATAATAGGAATTAAGCTTATATAATTGTATTTGATTTGAAATGATTACTTTCATAGCAAATATCATAAGAAAATACCAAAGCCAGATAGAAAACCACTCACCTTTAATGGTTATTATACCACTAGCTGATTGGCTTACTCAAAGTATCTTTTTCAATTCTTTTCTTTTTCTATAATATCAATAAACACTGATTAAACTCATACCATGTGATTCATGATCATAACTATGCATACTTTGCTTTTATATTCTTTTCTTGGTCTTCCAACTACTTATTTCCATTCTATTATGCTTACTTTAGCTTAGGTTTAACTAAACATTAACATAAACTCAAAAATTTTTAGATATTTAATTATATTTTTATTTTCATAATTGGTTTCAGATTTAGCTAATCATCTTTTCAGCTCATGGCTAAGCTTATTCAATAATTTCAGCATCATAAATAACATAATCCATCTCTTAACTTAATTTAAATTGTATAATTTAACTTACTAAACCCTCAAATCTAATAACCAGAATTGAAAGCTCAATTTAAACTTAATTTGCTAACTAAAATCCTTAGCTCAATGACTAGAATTCTACTGCTATCAAAACCAAGTTTCCTTCTTCTTCAAATCAGTTACTTTCCTTCTTCAATCCACCCTACCGCAAAGTCGCTTCTTCTTAACTGATTTCACTTTGATTACTAACTGGAGCTAAGACCTTCTTTAACTCTCTTCCCTCTATTCTTTTTGAACAACTTAGGAGACCAAAGCAACAACACAAGGGACCGATGGCTTTAGAAAGAAATAAATTAGGAAGAATTTGCTAGGTGTCAAACCAATAAGAATCCATCTAATTTCAGGTTTGCTAGATGTTGTCTAAATGATTTTTTAACTATTTATCAATATCCTCAAGCTGCTCTATCATTTCATGAAAAATTATTTTAAAAACATAACTTAAAATCTTTCAACTAAAACTTGTCTTAGAGTTTTTCATGATTAGGATCGACATCGCTGAAAAATGAGTCAATCCCAAAGTCACAGGTTGGCAACTGGATCAGCCCTCCTCAAAAAGGTCATCCCCCAAGTCGACCCTCACATAAATGAGTCAATACTTTTCTAAAATAGGTCGATCTCAAAGCATGCTGCCACAGATCTTTCTAAACCTATTTTCTTTGTTCTTCTAAGATGGAGCCAACCCCTTCCTTGGGTTCCAAAATTTTTTTTTTAAATCAAAATCTTATGCTTCAAAATTATCACACCCACAAATATTACTTTAAATATCCTTCCAAATACTATCCATTAGATGTTCAATATTCACCAAAATTCAACTTAAATACCATAATTATTGATCCAACTC
This sequence comes from Cocos nucifera, assembly GCA_006176705.1. Classification (NCBI taxonomy): domain Eukaryota; kingdom Viridiplantae; phylum Streptophyta; class Magnoliopsida; order Arecales; family Arecaceae; genus Cocos; species Cocos nucifera. The sequence goes on along the minus strand of QRFJ01001665.1, from coordinate 120,838 downwards.
CTTGATCATTCTCCTTCTTAATTCACGTTTAGATTCCTGCTTCGTTACTATGGGTTAGTTTATCATTTAAATGCTCAAGTACATCATAGAAAATGTTATGCCATAAATGCCTAAATGCTAGATTGGAATGAAATTTAATTAAATTATTATTTTGCTGGTTCGAGATGTTATATTGGCTGCCCCTACTAGTTAGGTGTACAAAATTAGATATTACACCAATCTTTCTTTGAGCATATCTATGAGTGGAGAAAGCCAGATATGCAAGAAAAAAGATCGATTATTTATCTGCTATTTATCTTCAATTGATTAATTACTGTTCTTCTTCTTCTTTGTTTAACTATGGTAATGATATTATAATTTTTTAAAATTCTAAAAAAATATTTTAATTATTCTTTCACCCTCGACTTGTCCAATTCCAAATAAAAGTCTCAAGACAAAAAGTCTTAAATAACAAAGATAAAAGTTGTTCCTTGGGATAGTTGAGAGATCCAGTGTGTTTTGATAACCCAATTTCCCTTACTTCGCTTCTTCAGCAATAGGTCCTATTTAGTTTGTGTGTCTCTATATATGTAGAGAGAAAGTGTGTGTGTGTCAGGAAAGAATCACATTGATTGAATTTGAATTTAGATTTGATTAAATCAAAATTTTATAATTAAATTTTTATATTAATAATTTAAATTATTAAATATAATCTACTATCTTAAAACTGCTTGCATACAAAAAAAAAATCATATGATTTGATGATCCCTAACCTATATATTAAATAATTAAAAAATATATCTAATTCAATTTTATCTAGACTGTTTAATTTTTGATTATTTGATGCATAGGTTAGGAGTATTTAAATTATATAATTTTTGATGTACAAATAGTTTTGAGATAGTAGATCACATCCGATAACTTGGATCATCAATGTAGGACTTTCATTGTCCAACAAAATCTGAATCCAAATTCGATCAATCTTATTTAAATTATATATATATATATATATATATATATATATATAGACGTTATACGCTAGCCATTTATCCGTAGGATTGATCAGCGATCAGCCGTTGTATGGATCTCAAAAGCTTCGTCGTTCAGGCTGAGACTGAAAACAAGGAATCAAACTAGATCCGACAGTTGATTGAACACGACCCTCTCCATCCTTCTCCGTCTCGAGCACTTGACTTGGCCGTTCCGAGCCCATTCACCTTCTGGCTTCTGTTCCTTCGCCCGATCCCGCTCGTCCTTCTTCCCCCTACCCACTCGACCCTGGCACTTCTCCACCAGTCCCAGCCCCTACGCCTTCTCCATCGACCACCAGCCAGCCTCCCGTGGCCGTGATAACGAGCCGACCCTGATCCTATTTTCCAGTCTCCAAAGCAATCACGCTTGCCTACTAAAAAATGGCAAAGTTCTTCTTATCAGCGAGGCGCATCCTCCTCTCTCGATCCCGTACATGCCCATCAAAATTGTTCAGTTTGCGTAGTCTTCGCTCGGAGGCATTTCGATCGATCGAAAACATCCATGGTTCGAGCACGCCGACAAACCAACGCCGTCATTTGATCCAAATGCCGCCGATGATTCCAACTGGTGGGAATCACTTGGAGAAGGGATTTAATATCGAGCTCGTGGATTCCGACCTTTGGGAGGTGTCCTTCGGCTTGGCCCACTCTTGGAATGGAACGGATGGAAAGCCGGAAGCTTCGAATCCCTCATCGGAATTGGTCCATGATGGTTCTTCTGATTGTTCGCCAATGGTGGTGAAGGAAGACACCCCTGATTTCGATGAGATCGAGGACTTGAGGCTGCGCAAGAAGTTGTTCTACAAATTGGATAAGGGTTCCAAGGAATTCGAAGAGAACAGCTTCAGCTTCCATCGGAGGAAATCATCGAAGAAGAAGACTCGTGAGAAGCTAACACAAGCTGATCGAAAGAAAGAGTGCAAGAAATCGGAAAAGAAGATGGATGACACCAGGGTTTCAAAGCAAAAGGCCAAAAATTTAAACCAGGAGAGTGCAAGAGCTCGAATTGAGGCACCAGTGATGGAGGGGAAGAAGGTGAGAATGCCCACATTTAATCAATTGACAGATCCTTACCATCTGCCATTCTGTCTGGATATTTATATATCAAAAGGATCTGCTCGTGCTTGTGTTGTTCATCGGGTCACCAGCAAGGTGGTCGCCGTGGCGCATTCCATTTCGAAGGATATGAAGTTTGACCTGACCTCTAAGAAGGATGCGAAGGCTTGCGCTGCTGTTGGAGAGGTTTTGGCGAAGCGTGCGATTGAGGATGATATTTACAATGTGGTCTACACACCAAGGAAAGGGGAAAAGATCGAGGGTAAGATTCAGATTGTGCTTCAGTCTATTATCGATCATGGGGTTGATGTAAAGGTGAAGCTGAAGCAAAAGAGACCCAAGAAGGTATACATTCAGTTTGTTGATTAGTCCTATGATATTAATATGTCTCCTTCTTTTCAGGTTTTGCTGATTGTGAAATCAATATTTCTCGTTGCCTCCACTATAGGATGTTGCCTAGGTTGTTGTAGTTCATGTTTCTACTCCAGGCATTGTTGACCCCTAATAACAGATTCCAAGGTACCGACTCATGAAAGTACCACATCTGTCCAAATTAAGAAATGAGGCATGTGTTTTTATAAGCATAACAATAAGAAGAATATTGTATAAGTACATTGTTCTGAAAAAGAAAAAACTAACCAGTCAGAACATCCTCATTGGGCTTCTAGACATAGTGTAGTCATTAGTGTTCCTTACAGTGTTTGCTAAAGTGCTAAACCCCTTTTTTTTGACTTGTGCTTATACAAATACCAGGATTGGCTGTTCTCTCATTGACTCTTAAAGATTTCTTCTCACTTAAAAAAAAAGAAAAAAGAAAAGAAAGTATTGTACATAACATACTATCTTCAAGTTTATCCTAGTGGTTTATGTAATTTTTTATGATAAAGCCAAAATCTCTTCTAACCCACCAGAAGCTTGCCACATTTTTTCTTAAGCAAAATATGTTCAAGAAGTTAGCCTTGTTCACCAGCTTTTCTGAGCACTCAGTTTATCTTATGACTGCAGGATTATGTTTTCTGAGACTCAAAGATATGTTTTAGTTCCCAGATAATGCAACCAACTCACACTTCCATCTTACATAGGCTTTTAGCTTGATGAGTTACTACTATTCTTCACATCTTTGTTGATGCTAGGGAAAAGGCGTGCTCTATATCCAGCCTTTATATGTTTTCCTAAACAAAGCTTCATTCAAGTTTCACCATCTATATTCGTAGGCATTAAGACATCCTCCACATCTGTTATGGACTTATGTTCCATTTCCTATCACTCTTTGTTGAGAGAAAAGCTTGAGTGATGGTAATAATGATGGATACATTTTCAGCAGAAAAAGCCTGATACTAGAAGGGAAAAATGGTGGAGAAAAATTTATGAGCTAATACTTCAGAAAGGTGAATTGGAAATGGGTGTTTCATCAAAAGATGTTGGGTGAAATACGTCTTGACTCCATGAAGAGAAAAAATTTAAGAAAAATTATGAGCTGAAATTTCGAACACATGTTGGACATTAGTGTTTCATCCAGATTCCAGAAAGGAAAGCAAAATGTTGATGTTATTGATGTTCTCAGGAGGAACTTTGCTGTAACAGTAGAATCAGGAATAACCTACATGGTTTGCAGAAGGTTTGTAGTCATGGTCGTTATTTCCAATCTAATACTTACTCCACAAAGCCTCCAAGTACATTGTGCATGACTCATCCAATTGATGTTATTTCATATGATTATTTATTTTTCTTTTTCTCATCTTGACATTTGATCTTACGCTCAAGAGTGATTTTTTAATTATATGTAAAGGTATTTCTTATAGAACAAATATGGTAGATGAAGTCATGATTTGCTTTTGGGTGCTTTTTTGCTAATGAAATTGAGTGTAGAACCTTCCAAGATTGAAATAAGCTGAAACAATCTTATAGAGATTAAGGGTTTAAAACCCGGTATTGACCGCAATACTGTTTTCGTCCTTAGTCAGCATGGTACTAGGATACTACCATCCCAACTCTTGGGACAGTCTAGCACCTTGGTATTGTGCTGGGATTTTTTATTATTTTTACTATTTTTTATTTTCCAATTATTAACTTTATATTTAAATAAATTAATAAATATTTAAATATTTTAAGATCCTTAGACATGGTTTTTGAGTCAATGGTGAAGTATAGTACTGGTATTGGTACTACCAACACTTGTGGCACGAACAAAATTTAGAAATTACAAATAAATATGGGTGAAACATTTATTATCACTCATACAATGCAATGCATAATAAAACCATGAATTTAAATGAAATAGCATCCAACTCACTTTCAATTCCAAGTGAAGTGTTTTTGGCCTTGAATACATCTGTGTCTTCATCCTAATCTGGGGGTGAGTCTTACCTGATGCGTGAGGTCTCTAGTGTTGAGGAGATTGGATCTCAATAAGGGCATGCTGGACCTGGGCTGAGAACCCCCCTTCCTCTTGTTTTTTTCTTTTCTTCTTTCCTCTCTCTTTCTCTCTGTCTCTTGCTCTCTTTGATCTTAAGGCCCTCCCATGAAGACAAGAGAAAAGAGAGTAGCGAGGGGGCTAGGGCTCCTTTTTTCGGAACAAGGTGACTTACTTGGGTCCTAGCTGCTATCTACTGAACTGGCCTTGGTACTGGACTCTATCAATCAGTTTTGAGCAGGACAAGCAGAATGTCTAGTTTATGTCCAAAATTGTCTTGGTACAATTCTGACAGGGCTCATTGGTACTGCCAGTACCTTAATCCTTGTAGAGATTATAATCCTGGCAATTATTGCATGCAAGTGTATGAGCTAGAAAACTTCAAGGTGGCTTTTTGGTGCTGATTGAATTTAAGTGGGAAAAGAAAAGATGGAAAAAATAAGGAAACAAGGAGAATAAAGAATACAAAACAAATAGTTTCCCTTCTAACTTTTGTTGTCAGGTTAAGTGCTCTCAGGAAAATAAAAGAATCGTCTACCAAGAGAGCGATATCATAGAATATGGCAACAAAGATCCACCATACGAACCAACATAAATCACATTTACCTTTAGTCAGATGGAGACTTCCCTTCACACTGTTTCCATTCTTGGAAAAATGGACAAATGATGATTTTGCAACCAGATATTTTTAATTATCTAGCCAGTTGATCACCATATCTGACCTGAAGGAATTATTTCCATTAGATGGTGCCTTCCTAGGAATTTGTAGCAGTAGCTCAGTAACTTCTTTGTTACAAATGTCGGTCCTTGATTTATATTTTGGTAAAATAGATAGGATTTTTTTTTTTGATTTTCTTTTTATCCAGCCAGCTGTTTTGGATGTCTCATCAATAACCTGAGAGCTCCCTGATGCAAATATGCAAAGGAACTAGGACAACATCTGGAATCATAGCTTATCATCATGACAAACTCAAACTATTCTTGGCTGTAATTCTTGTCTTTTAGACTATTTTCAAGAAATTTCTTTTTGATATATTACTGCAACAGTGGGCAGCTTTTAATAAGCATAATAAATACAAGTATTGGTTGAGATAGTCTGCAAGAATTGGTGAAATTTTTTTGTGTAAGTCATTCTAGCTACCTGATCCTTGGTTGCATCCCATTTCTTCAGCCTCTCGATAAGCCTACTAAGTTAATTTTTTACAATGGAGACTACAGAAAGTTGATCATTGTAGAATGATTATTATAGCTTCCACAAATTTGAAATGGTAAATGGTACATCTGTCAGGTTTCACCCTATCTGAGAGCTGCATCACTATATCATTTCCAGACCAGCAAGGAAAACTTGAATACAATCAACTCAACTGGAATCATCATGCTTGATTGCATGAACATGTTGAAGTCAGGTTGTTGAATGAGATCTTGGATGATGTTAGATGCATATTTATTTCTGATGTAGCAATAGAAAGCTTGATGTCCTGAGCTATGATGTTGACTGATTTGTCACTAAATACTGAATAGATGCTCATAAACTTTCTGGTTTTCCATCTTGTCTATGCCTTAAGTGACTGTCCTGGTTGTTCTCTGGTGATAAGGATGGATGTCTCAAGACTCTCAACTATTAGATAATTTGGCACATGCAAGAAATCTTAAGGGAATAAGCTGAAGAGTGATGGAAGCATCGGCTATACCATCATCAAAAACATCTCAAGCATTATGGAAAATTTGTGTACCTTCTAATGAAAAATCATGTTTTAAACTATAACATTACAGTTGAACATGCCATGTCTCTTAATCTTGGAGTCTTACAAGTTAAAGGAATCACTATTAACTATGATAATATCCTAGGAATATACTATTAATATCAGGAGGATTAGCATGTCTGTCTCTGAGTCCATAACCTGGGACAGACCATGACTTACATTTTTTTGGAATATAGATAATAATTTAGATCTAGGAGTTAACAACGGACATTGGAGATCGTCTATCCAAAATAAATGGGCACACATTCACTTAGACACCCTAAAACATTTGCAAAGAACATCTTAAGTTTTGGGCAAAAGCTTCTTGGTGTAATAGTGTACCATGGGATTTATTCGAACAAAACTGAATTTACACTTGAAGGGGCTACCAGCTATAATGGGCCTGAACCAACATGATTTATAGATCTTGCTAGACTAAAGTGAATGTTCTCACAGGGTGGGCCACCATGGTAGACTAGTTCAGGTCTTACCAGTCTTCAGTTTCCTTCTTCTATATAGATTGGAACATATCTAACAGAGATTCTCTCTCATAATCAAATAAAAAGTAATGAGCTTTTTAAAGCAGCTTGGCATTGCCAGATTTCCCCTGTTTGTGCAATTAGAGGTCATTATACAGTTTAACTGTTTAGTTTAGTTGTTATAGATATCAGCCTTCAAAGTGATTAGTTACCATTAGTTAGCAAATGACTCAATATCATTGTCAAACCATAACCATTTTGGAGTTTTCTCCAAGAAAAGTCTACAAAGAACTTATCATGATTTGCTGGTCAGGACCAACTTTCTCATACATCTTGATCCATGTAGCATGCTGCAACATGTTATAACAGTTTTTCAGTAAACTTTAGGTTTATTAGGAATCGTTCTTTCCTGTTCCATAAATAGTGTGGCCAGCTATGACGGTCAGCAAAAAGGTTTTAGACTTGGGCTTGAACCCTCTTCCAAGCCCATTAGCCCTTCTCAATATTGTTTATTTGTGGTATTCTGTTGATATAGCAAATAAACTTTTAGCTAGTTGTGATACAGGGGATAGCAGACTATAGGTGTCTAAAGATCATTTTGTAACATCATGCTAGATTGGGTATTATTGATGTATTTGAAAGTGGTTATACTCTAAAAACAAATTTCAAAGTCATACATGTATATCAGTATATCACTCAGCCATGCAATGGAAAAAGAGACACTATTATGGAGTGACCTAATATCAAGTCACTATGGAGGATATTAAGCTAACTAAACCAAATGAGGTTTCTCCATTGCTTTTTGGAATTTGTTTTGACTTGGTATTATTTAAAAAATTATATTTTTATTTTATATACTTAGCGAATTTTGAGTTATTGACTCATTATATTTGAATATAGTTGTTTTATTTATTATTTCATTTCCTTGTAGTCCTTTGTGTATGTTATTTTCCCTATTATTGTATAAAGGGGCAACACAGATGATTAAGGACCCAGTCTATCCTGATAGTATTGTGCCAGGTCAGAGAGAGATGGGGTCTTCGGATGCATCCAGGACATAAGTATCTCCAGATCGAGTTGTCTCAGCCTATCCTAATTCATATTGGTGGGTGTTGACTTGTTTGGTGAGCTGTTTAATTGTTACCAACCAAGACATAGCTGGGCCACGATTGAAAAAAAGAAAGAAGAAAAAAAGGTCTCTTCTTTTACGTTGGGGTTCTTGTACAGGAGATAAGAAAAGAGAGAAGTGAGAGATGAGAGAAAGGAGGAAGGAGGTGCTTAGATCTGGCCTCATCTCTCTCCAATTCGGCCTTTTGTGCATTGGAACAGTTGTGGAAATCTGGTTAGCTTGTCCACTCACTTTTTTTTTTTATCATTTATCTGGTCAAAAATCAAGAAAACAAGGAAGAATCATGACAAAATTTCCTGTTTGAAATTCGGATAAGTTGTAGGGTGGGTATTAACCTAAGATTTTTTTTTTTTTTTTTTGTGATGTGTATTTTTATTTTATGAAATTATGATATTTTAAAATAAACTAATTATTAAATAAAAATAATTTCAGAAAGGAAAATTCGTAGCATGTTTGCACTACAGATGTGCATATGCTGCTAGAAAATTGTTGCCAAATATGGATTAATCTTGGGCACCTTTGGGAGCAATTCTATCTATGCTCAAAATTGGGATAAATGAAATAAACCTGTCCAGAAAGCCTTTCTTTAGGTTAGAGAAAACATATTTAGTATCCCCCCGAAAGCACAAAGCTATTTTAATTTCAGAATATCCATAAAATTATTTTTTGTATATATATATATTTTTTAAATTATTAAATTAAAGTAAATCTTAAAAATTTGGAAAAAAGTGTAATTTTTATGTAGCTTGAGAGAGCTGTCATGCACTTTGGTAATTATCCTAACGAATCATATGATTGATAACTGTGGTTTCATTTAAATTTAGTTTTTCTTTTTTTCCAAATTTTGTTCAAATGTTAGGTGCTGATACTAGTACTGGAACCATAATTCCAAGCCATGGGCTGAACATGCCTATTTAAGGGCCTAAAACTATCAAAAGGTTCATTAGAAACAACAGAAGAATGAAGATATTAGAAAGTGAGGGCATCCCATTGTTGTACCAAGCATGCCAAGTGTTGGAATAGGAGTGTCTCAGTACCATGCCAAACCAGGACTTGACTAGGACAAGTACGAATATTGGGATTTGAACCCTTGGTCAAGACTATCATATAGGAATTTTCAAATTATAGTTGTGCTTCTGCAGAGAGGTTTTATCTTTACTTTGATATTTTTCTTTTTCTCCCATGTCTCAAACTCAAACTACTTCATACCTTCTTATGTTGCTGTCTGTTGGAACAGATTTGTTGTTTCACTTGCTTAACCAGCATTGAGAATGAAACCAATCAAAACATTTGTATGGACCTGAGATTTGAACTATATGCTAGCTTATTTCTTATGGGTAACAACTAGATGTTGAAAAATACAATTATCTGATCTAGTTCTTGATATGACCATTTATGCAAATCTAAACAGACTCGCTTATCTGTGTCCTCCCATGCAACCATAACCCATTTATGGTAACTATAATAAAGTTGATAAACCCTCTTATTTTTGGTCTTTCTCTACTTTATAAGCACTACAGACTTTATTCCTTCCTGGCTGAAGCCTTCATCTTACATTGTAGATCAAACCCTAGTCCTATGAACATATCAACAGAGCATCGTTCAAATGTCCTAGTGATATAATAGGGTCATTTTCTATGAAACCTAGTTGTGTCCTAACTGTTTGACATTTTTCAAATTGCCATTCTGCAATTTAAAGGTCATTCTACATGGCCCTCACAGCATATCCATGAAGCATTCTGCTGGTCTTGCATATGCTTGGCCAGTGGGCTCATGAATATTCAGAAGCCCCAAAACCTTAGTAAATTTCCTTGAGATTTTCATGAAACCAGATTGGTTAACCTATAACTCTCACAGACTCATAATGACTTATTTCCACATTTTGGATTAGTTAACCTATTTGACCAAATTAAGATTCTGATTTCCATCCATGACTATTCAGTATTTGTAGATGCTTGATGTTTCAAATTTTTGGTGTTCTTGTAATGTGCTTTTAAAAGCTTGAGCTGGTCTGCATAAGATCGGCATTTTAGTGCATTTTAGTTGTATGAGTCTTCGTAGGTCATCAATATTTTGACGTATCTACTTTGATGGTCTGGTCAACACTTTCTATGGTCCAAACTCCAGGTTCTTCCACAAAATTATTGAAATCTTTTAAAACTTACAAGGGAAATGAGTTGTGAATTGCGATATTGATTAGAATTGTCCAATTCTTGCCCCTTTAGAAAATTGTTGTGTATATGCTAGTTGCAACTAACTAGCACAATGGATTCGTTATAATACTTTCTTTGAGCAGCTGATATTGCTAGATGATCTCAAAGAACTTTATAGAAAAAATAGAAAAAGAAAGAAGAGTTTTGGTTCTATAATATTATTTTGGATTTGCTTTTCAATGTATTTTTAATACTCTTGGAGCTTTGTAAGATTTTTTTCATGACATAAGGAGTTGCAAGTTATCAGTTTAGGAATTCTTATTTTTTAGTTGATTAATCTTAGATCCGTCATAACTAGGTCTGGAATCCTAGGATTAGAAGACATCATTCTTTGGTTGATTAGCCGTCTCCAACGGGAGGTCCATGAAGAGTGACAACTTTTGTATGATCTGGGGTTTACTTTGAAAGTAGTTTCTTTCTGGAGGATTGGATTTGTTTTACCTTAAGCTTACTCTTATCTTTTCTTTTCAGCCTACTTTCTTCTTTCTCTTTCCTTCCTCTCCCAATTTAATATCATCAACCAGCATAAAAATAGTAAAAATATTCAGACTAAATCAGATCTATCAGATCAGTACAACACAAACATCCCAGGCCTTTATTCATTTCAGATGTAAAAAATGTCAGGTTAGCAGGGTTTTTGAGAGGCAATTCCTTTTTTCTCTTGTTTTGTTTTTTTTTAAGTAGGATGGGAGAAATTCCTGCAAAAATCAGGGTGTCAGGGACTTAAAACCAGGTTTTCAATACCAACTCTGGAACACTTCACCAACTACACTAGTTGGCATCTCAAGAATGGATTAGTCATATTATCTTCTTTTCATGGATTGAGTTATTTCTTTTAAGTGGGGTAAGTAGGCTAAGAAAGGAAAAGGTGAACATTTATTGGATGCCAACATTCGAGGGAATGCTTGTTTGCCCTCTAGATATAACATGGGTGCTCAAGTGACATTTTGCTAAATAAGATTAGAATAAGGGGTTCAACGGCTGAGAAAATCTTAATAGGAATGCTGTCTTCTATTGCTATATCAAATGCTATACTCTTGAAGATGCAAGCTTGGAAGGTGATATTGTACTAGTGACAAATTGACTAGTAACGGACATTGTAGGTGGGTGGATTTCTAGCTGCTACTGGAGGGGAGTTAGCTAATCTTGGCATAACTTGTGGGTGACTTGCCCTTCTTTTAATGATCATCTTTTGTGTCTTTAATTGTTTTTTTTTCCATCACAGAATTTCACCTTATTTCTCATCGAATTTTCTTCTACTAAAAAGTTTTGAATACCTTATCAATTTAACATGCTGTTGTGTTTCATGGTTTTCCCAAATTACTCTGCATATCAATACTCTTTGAAAGTCTTCTGACTAACTTGGATCCTTGTGCTTCTTCAATAGTTGGCAAGCTATTTAGGCAGATTGAGATTAGCTTAGTCTTGTTGAGACTTGAAAAATTACTGAAAAAGGTCAAACTCTGATAACAAATTTCACCTGTCCCATTGTTGTAGTTAAAGAGCCTTACCATCAGATGGTAAAGCTAATGCAGATATTTACGTCTTACATTAGACTAGACAACTAACCATGACATGGAACTTTGTAATTGCTTTGCCTAACACTATATTTTTTTTGAAGAGAATTACAGAAACACCCCCTCAACTTTAATCTAATTTCACTTACATTCTCTGTACTTTAAAAAATATTAAACTTGCCCTTCTAGTTATCGATATATTTCAATGTGGTCCAGTCATCTATCTTTATTAACGAGATGATGTTATATAACTGTAACATCCTGGACCAGCAAAATAGTAAATTAAAGATTTGTGTTCGTGTGTATGTGGCATAGCAATTTATTTATGATATATTTGAGCCATTTGAGCGTAAATTTTGACTATCCGCTGTTGCGAGTTCTGAAAATTTTTTAAATCTGAAAGCTAGCACCTGTATGGGGAGCTATGCAAAATATGGATTTTCTTGAAACAAAAATTAGCGATAATTGATCCTTAAGTGTTGGTGAGTTGCAAAACAATTTTTAACAAATTATGGAGATCTTTTAATCTATTCGCTCTGAAGCAAGAATATTTTAGAAGTATTGGATTTGAGGAAATTTGAACTAGAACCCAAATTTTGGAATCTTATTCTTAAGGATTTTAATTTTTGTGATATTTTTATTGGCTCCAAATAGGGGGGTGTTTCTTATTTACTTTTATGTTTTAAACATTAACTTAAAAAAAAAATGTAAATAAGCAGAGTATCAGGCAAGCCACTTTCAGAGAAAAGCTGTGAAGAGAGTATCAAAATAAAATTTCTGAAACTCAGAGATTCGAGAGGTCTCGGCCTGAACTCAAGATGATTCGAGTTTCAAGCGATAGAAGTGAGTTTCTATTTTTCTTGAGAGCGAGATGTCTCGATTCAGAATCGAGAGGTCTCGACCTGAAAGCGAGACGTCTCGGTTTGCAAAAAATTCTGGGAGCAGCTATAAATCGACAGTGTTTTAAGTTGTGAATTTTAAATCATTTTAAATGGGATGACTTAGCAACTAGGTTATATAAAGAAATAGTTGAAAAATCATCTGAGCAACACCTGCCAAGTTGAGAATTGGGTGGATTCTTATTGTTTTGATACCTAGCAAATTCATTTAGTTTATTCTTTCTTTTAAAACAAAACCACCAGTTCCTTCGCTACTGTTTTCATTCCTAGATTCTTCAGAGAGTCAAAGGAGGGAAGGAAGCTAAGAAGGTTTTGTTTTCAGTTAGCAACCAAGAGAAGTTAGTTGGTAAAGAGGGAAGTGAGTAAGAAATTGAGTTGAGAAGGGAGGAGTTATTGAAGTTAAGAGGAAGGAAAACCTGTACAGCAAAATGTTTGAACATTAAGGAAAAGGAAGGGGTTGGAAAGGTGCTTTGAGTAAGCCCAATTAACTAATAACCAGTTGAGGTGAGTGGTTTTCATATCTAACATTGGTGTTTTACTTATTGTATTTTGTTATGGAAACAACTTACTTTGGAAAGTAATTAACTTTGGTATCCTTCAGTTTATATATGTATTTGTGCAAACTTGAAAGTAGGAATTAAAATTGTTGGCTTTTACTATTCAGCTTTTAGGAAACTTCAGCTTGTTTGATTTTTGGAAAAGATTACCCATAGGAGCGATCAACCTATGGAGTGCGTTTTTACATTGCATAAGCATTTGCATTGGCATGAACTGGCATCTTCACAGTCTGCATTTATGAACGCCCAGTGGGGCTTGGTAGTGTATTGGAATGCCCCATTTATGAACGCCCAGTGGGGCTTGGTAGTGTATTGGAATGCCCAGTGGGGCTCATTTATATAATTTGGCATCATAGCATACTATTTGTCGACTGTCTTGGAAGGGGTGCTCTGGGATTCAGTCGGTAGTAGCTGGAAGGAAACATGCATTGGTACGGCATGGTTTGGTTTTATGCTTAACCCGGTGGGGTATATACCGTGGCTTTATGAAGTACAAAAAGTAGTTCTTACATTTCAGTTGTTATTGTTATATTGAACTACAAGTTAAGCATTTTCATTTTCCATTATTAGATTGATTATTCACTTACTAAGACTTCTCAAGTCTCACCCCTCACTCTTTCTACTTGCAGTTTTGGAAGTTGCTTAACTCAGGGATATGTGTATATTTAATTCGGGATGAAATTTTATGTTCATTAGCAATACTTTAATTTTATTTGTTACTTTTCATAATTTCATTTCGTAATGTTTGAGAAGTTAGTCAGCATTTATTTTGAAAAGAGTTGCCCATAGAAAGTTTTGTAGGAGGAAACTTTGATAGAACAAGAAAATTTTGTGGAAGAAAACTTGACAGATTTGTAGCTAGCGGCAGTTGGCGTTAGCATTGGTGCACCAAGTTTTGGTTAACCTAACTGGCAGGGTGGTGTCAGCCCGGCGTGTTTGGCCAACACGATCGGTTTTGTTTACCTAGCTGGTAGGGATGGTATTAGTCCGACGTGTTTGGCCAACATAGCCGATTTTGTTTTCCTAGCTGACAAGGGTGGTGTTAGCCCAACGCGTTTGGCCGATATGATCGGTTTTGTTCCCTAGCTAACAGGAGTGGTGTTGGCCCGACGTGTTAGTATACGTGCGGTTTTGATGAAGTTTTGGGTGAAGTGAGTAACTATTTGGTTTTGGATTGGAGACCTTCCTTTAGGTGTTGGATATACGATTGTTTTAAAATCTAGCACAATATTCTTGATATGTTCATTAATCATTGGTTAGAGGGTAATTCGAATTGTAGTTGTTAAAGAAACATGTTTTCTTTTATTTATTCTATTTTACTTTTGTAGTTATTTCGTTATCCTATTTGACTGAATATGTTATTATGTTTGTGTTTTGGAAAAGTTGTAAGAGTACTTTTGATCTAAAGCACTTGTGCCTAAACTTGTCCCATTTCTGTTATAGATATATTATCACTCACTGGGACTTAGGTCTCATTACCCCTCACTTCTTTTGTGTGCATCTTCGAAGTTTAGAGTATTCTAGTTCAGCTGTTCTAGAGTTATGAGAGGTCCAGGTTCCTCAGCTTGATAGAAGCAGTCATCTTTTTTGGTGAACCCGGCACTTGCATGTATGGGCATCTACTTTTGCTATCTTGTAGTGGTGTTCCTTTTGTTATATTTTAGTTATGTATAAATTCTAGATGCGCTCTATTATCTACAGGCAGGATCTAGCTTCCCCTATATTTATGTAATTGGAATGACTATGTGTATGGGTATGTATAAGTATGTTGGATTAAGTAGGTAATTGTATCTTTGAGAATGTTCAACATTTAGGGAAAGTGTTGTCAAACTTTTCAGGAGAACTTGTATATTTGGTTTATCTCATTTGATATCTACATTAGGTTTGCTAGATTGGCTAGTCCAACCTATGCGCCGATCATGATCCCGAGCTTGGATCGTGATAATAACCATTACATAATACCATTATTTTATTAAATAACAAAAATATCCTTATCTTTATCTCCTCCCTCCTTCCTCCTCTCTGATTGATCCCCTCCTCCTCCATCGCCGACATCCCTCTTTCTCCCACCTTCCTCCTCCCCTTCCTCACTCATTTCTCCTCCTTCATGGTAGCTCCCTCCACCTCCACCCATTCCTCCAACTCCTCTTCCTTTTCATCCATTTCTCCCTATCCTCTTTATCCTCCAAGTTGCCTATAAACCATCCCCCTCCATGGTGGCCTTCTTCACTTCCATCCCTTTTCGCCAGTAATCCATTCTTCCCCTTCCCCTTCCTCCCCATTCTCTTCTCCTCCTTGTCCTTCTCCTCCTCCAACTCATTCCTTGCTGGCAGCCCCTCTTCCCTCCTTCCATTCCTCCACATCCACTTCTCCTTCTCATCCTTTTTCTCCTTCAAGCCCACCCATGAGCCCTACCTCTCTCCGATGGTCCCCTTCATATCCGCCCCTTTTTATCGGCAATCCATCCCTCTCCCTCTCCTTCTTCCTCATTCATTTCTCCTCCTCCATGATAGCTGCCTCTATCTCTACCCATTTTTCCACCTTCCCTTCCTCATCCATTTCTCCTCCTCAGCTTTCTCCTCTTCCAAACCGTTTATAAGCCATCCCCCTCTGCAGTGGCCTCTTCCACCTCCGTCCCTTTTCGCCGGCAACACATCCTTCCCCCTCCCCTTCCTCCTCATCCTCTTCTCCTTCTTGTCCTCCTCCAACTCATTCTTTACTAGCAGCCCTTCTCCCCTCCTCCCCTTCCTTATCATTCACTTCTTCTCATCCTCTTCCTTCTCCAAGCCCACCTATGAGCAATGGGTATTTTCATCTATGGAGAGGAAAAGCTAACACTATTTGTTAGTAAGTGAACGGCTGAACCATATTGGAACATATCGATAATTAAAAGGGCTAGTTTAACGCTTTTTAAAATACAAAGGGTGTAAGTGAAATTGGATTAAAGTTGAGGAGGTGTTCCTATAATTTTTTTATTTTTTTTTAGTATGATATTATGCCAATTAAAGAGCTCAGATGCCATTAATCAGTGATTTTGTTTGCCTTTCTCTATGCCAATTTAAGTTGCATTCTAACAGCAGGAGCTCATCTAGATGATGTTTTTTCTTTTAATAGAAATCTCAGATGGCTAAGAGTGATTAGGCATGATGATCATCTCAGAACCTCAGAGGCAGATTCCTGCATTAGATGAGCTGCAGCTTCAGCAGTTTTTTTATGATCAGAAGATGGACATGGTAAAAGTTTGAGGCATTTGAAAGAAAAACAAAGAACTGTTTGTCTTCAGCGGTGGAGGTATGTTCACTATGAAAGACTGACTGTTACTCTAGTTGCCAGCTAGTTGTCTGCTTGATTGTCCGCATAACAGGTATCTCTGATTCAAATTCTCACTAAAGCCTTAACAATTTCCTCTTCTGATCAGAACATGCACATCATGCAATTGTGTTACACAAGAGCTTTGTCTAGTATCAGAATGCCTCAATAGAGTCTACTGATGGTCGTTCTTGCTCCTGTTAAGCTTATGAGCAGTTTAAGCAGCAACTGTCTGGGCATCTAGCTGGTCCATTGCAGTTGTTTTCAAACAACCAGCATGGGAAAAAAATACAGAGATTACAAGCATGTGATATGAGAATGAATATATTATCAATTCAAATGCATGTCAAACTATTTTCATAAGAAGCATGAGCGTAATTTTAAAGATGAAACATATACTATTACAATGAGATTTTTTTGATGAATAGAAAAAAGGATCCTCTCCTAATGTCTTAACATATCATACCTTGAGTAGGTTTTCTAGAAAAGGCAAAGTCAATGCGGCTTTTGGATTGCTCACAAAAAGAATGGACATAGTGAGTTTTTTTTTCCTTCTCTGATAGGTTTTGTCAATGATTCTCTGTGGTATTGGTTGATGGTATTTTCAATCTGGTATCATGGAGGATCTAATTGGTTGAAGGTACTGATCTTGGAAAGTGTCAAATCTGATTTTTCCACTTATGATTCTCTGGTTACAAGTTTTGTGGAATTAAAGATAGATTGACAATCAATACTCTGATTTGTAACATGTTGCCTGGTGAATTGTGTATGGAAGGAATTGGGAATGTTGTCAAGCTCCTAAATTAGTTGTTGGTTATGGGTCTAGAACTGCATCGCCTAGCACAATAACTTTCTTGGATGACTTCCTTAAGAGGGAACCTCTTCTAAACATAAAGATGAGGATGGAGAGGGATGGAAATCATGCAAATGTGGTTGGATATGAGATTATCAAGTACATATGTGGAACAGTTGAGATAAAGAAGCAGATTTAAACACCGAGAATTTTATGCTTTCTATAATTCTGAGACCCAAGGTAATCATACCGAAAATCTCGCTAGAAGCATCTTGATTTTGAAACTGAACTTTAAAGGTTCCAGTGCATCAAAAATTATTGCTAGTGAAGATTTAAACTGACAAATATTTTCATATGTTTTGAAATCACTAATTGGTTTACTTCTAATAATAATACTTTCTTGTGGATGAATTATTATTATATTGTGTGCGGTGACAGGATGTGGAACAAGGTATTAGATCTGTGGTTGGTGTCCGACAGAGTGTGAACCACCCAGCATACGAAGGAGTATGCTTTGACCACTTCGCTCAAGCATTTGTGACAGATAGCTGCTGCATAGAGATCATTTTAGCATACTCAGCAATAGCAACTCAATGGGAAGTGCTATCTAAGATTTCATTGTGTCATGGGAATCCTATGAAAACTTTTAGAGGTCTTTGTAGCTTCTAGAAGTTCTCAAGTGTATACTGTAATTTCAGTGGAAAATGTGATACATGTATGAGCAGTTGTAAGCGTAATTTGCAATAGCATTAGCTAGTTATATGCAAATGACAGCCAAGCAAGGAACCAGGTCGGGAAAGAAGACTGGAACTGATGTTCTAGATCATTACAAATCCTAAGCCAACTGATTTATCTCGTTTGGTGTGGACATTAGTTTTAGTTTCAGTTGTTGTAAATTATCGATGAGAAAGGTATTATTATGGGAACTTACCAATAAAGTTATCCTTTTTGAAAGGACTTGGGCTCAATCTCAACTTAACAGGCTCGCTCACTGCATCCTTCTTTTTCGAGTTCTTTCAAAGCCCCTTTCTAACACCTTTTTTGGTTGGTAATGCTTTCAGGTTCTGAATGGATGTCCCGATTGGATGAATTTCAAACCTAGATTGATTCTTGACCAAAAAATAGAAAAAAGGCTTGGCAGCTAAAAGGCTTTTCCAAGGAGCAACTTATGAGAAGGCTCCGGTGGTAAAGAAGCATTGTGACAACTGTCCTGATAGGGATTAAAGAGCAACTACACTGTATGATATATCACAGACGCTAGTCTGACTTGTGACACTGTTATTATGTTTTCATTTTTGCAACCAGGATTCAACATGACCATTTGTCTTTCAGTGTGACAATACCAAGGTTTCTCCAGGTCTCATGGTTGCCTCAGAAGCATTCCTTTTGACATTTGATTATCATGCCTGCATTGGCCACTTTCTGTTTTCTTTTTTTGGTTGAGCTTCCATCCGTCCCTTTGGGATCCACTGCAATGGTAATCTGAAGCCTTCTCCCATGATTTTAGTCCGTAAAAAAATCTATTGTCCTCAATTGTAACTTAAAACCTGGAATTTGTTAATGTTTTTCCAGTATACCTCCATTGCTTCATTTGTTTTTTCAACCCCTTCTGACTTGAAAATGTTGTGCATCTCAAATCTCCTCACTAGGACTGCTGATGATTCAGTCCTCACAATTCTGCCCATAGTATGACAAGGCATTTTGTGTTCTATCAATAGTGGAGGTGAGAAACTGTTCAACTTTTTATTCATAATCAATTGCTAACTTTTGTTCCCAGCCGGATTATAAAGGCCCTGTCTTCTGGCTAATGAAGATACCACACTAGTCTTCGCATTCTTTCCTATTGGATCCTTCTTATCCCTTTCATTGGACGAACCAAGTTTGCCTATGTGAGAGTAGGAAAGATATTTCCAACAATCAACTTCCCACTATGAATGTCCCTCACAGGTGTTACCTGTGTACTCCAGTTTGTTCAAGTATCCCAATGGTATACAACCGTCAATTATTTGGGAAAAAGTAAGAAGCAAGCTCACCTTGTTGATCGTTTTGATAGAGGAGGATCCTCCAGCCATCTTTAGAAATACATTATTGCCATCTCCAGCGTATCCGTCCATAAAGAAAGCATGCCTCCCTAATTAGATTTGCTTGGCTACCCGGTAGGAGCTTGTTGAAGATTCCTCTGAAACATGGGACAATAGTGCGAAGCAACTTTTCCCTAAACAACAGTTCTTGTTTTTCATGAACCAAGACCTTACGTCCTCTAGAATGGTGCTAGTGAGTGCAAGCAGAGCCATGTCACAAAGACAGGGCTTTCTATGCTTTTTCATTCCAGGGTTCCAATGTATCTTCCCGCAGGAGCTTTTTCATATGGCTGTTCTTGTTATCAATAGCCAACCTACACTTCTAAATCACAAGCCTCCCTATGAAATCCTATTTGGTGCTCCACCGGCTTATTCATATTTAAAATCTTAGCAAATCTGGATCAATTTAATGAGGAACTATATGAATAAGCCTTCTTGCTGCAAGAAAACTAATTGCTTGCAGATATGGAAAGCCAACATATAATATCATTTCAAAACCAATTATAGGAAATAAAAGAATAGTATGTGACCAAAGATAAAGATGTAGCTCACATTCAGGATAACATTGCAAATGAATAAATCCATCTTACTAACAATAGTATGGTTGTTTTATTAGTGTTGGTGCAGAAAATTGCTAGATGCCAGAGTTCGCTGGAGGTGGTGGAGACGATCTCGCAGACGAGACCTGCAAAATAAAATCTGGACTAGAAGTGGGGGGCTCCAGCAGGATCCTCCGACGGTCAAGTTAGCTTCTGGCCAATAAGAATGTAGTACACGAGAGAATTAGAGCAGAGAGGAGAGCTTAGAGATTAGAGAGAGAGCAATGTATCTGGAGGGTCCCTTATATAGATGGAGCCTGTAACAAAATGACAACGACAGCCATAACATAATGTTAGAAGGTCGTTCAGACTATTTAGAGTTTGTTACGAAGAGTGGGCTGTCATTTGTCATGATTTGCTAGCAGTTAGATCTCATTTGCTGAAGTTCGGATATAAGATTGAAAGCTTCCAAGTTTGATAGTATTTCATTTATGCTGACTGTCGTTGGAACTAAAGGTAGGACTGACTGAGCTTTGAAGGTCGGTCTTTGCATTGATGGTGGTGGATTCTGAGTTTGAATCCTGTTGGTGCTATCCTGACTGCTCTTGAAAGTTTGGTCGCCTTTAAGGTTGGCTGAAAGTAGATAAGAATGCTCTGATCCAGAAAGCTGGATGTCGGAAAGAATGGTGGGTTCTTTAATTAGGACTGCAACTATGCTCTCTGGAGGAAGTTCAGCCAATACTGAAGGTCGGCCCGAAGTCTGGATGAAAGAGTACTGAGATTCCTTACTGTTGCTTACTCCAAGTTGAAGATTGGACTTATGTTGATGGCGAAGTCCTTTTGCTGACTCAAGTTCGTCTATCCAAGATTCTTGGTGTGAGATTGGCGAGATCTGCTATCTGCAGAGTGGAGTAGAGAAATTCGGCCGCCTTCAAGGTCAGCCACTAGATAGGGTTAGATGGTGCTGGAATTCTATATTTGCTAGAGGTCTGCTGTCTACTTTGAGTCAGGGATCGAAACCAGTCGAATGGCAACTCCTTTCACTGTTCAAATTCGTCTGGCCAAAATTTAGTACATTTTTAACAAGTTTTATAGTTATCGAGAGAAAGATAAGAGGATTATCGTTGAGAGGGTCGTCTGGTGTGCAAGGTCTGCAAGCTGACCTTCCAAAACTTGCATGGAACAGAGAAACAACTTGATTAAAGTTCAAACTTAACCATCATTACTTCAGATAGCAGTATGCCAAGATCGGACATCTGATTGGACTTCACGGGAGCTATTTTATCCTCAATACTTGTCCTCCTACTCCTAAGTTCGAAGTTCGAATGAAGAAAGTATTCAAAATTTGTGACTGCCGAAGTCTTGTCTAGCTTTCCTCCTTTGAGAGATGAAAATGTTTGGCGTATTCGAATTAGTGCCGAAGCTTTTTTAATGTTGAATGATCCGAAACAACCTTAGTGTTTGAAATTCCTCCTAGCACGGAGCTCTATGTATAGTACCATAACAACCCTATTAGACGTCAATTGCGGCCATGATGAGAGGGACACGTGGTAGATGAAGTTTGGGCATAGGCTATCCACAATCATAACTACCTTGGAGTTCATCTGACTATTTAAATGTTCTTCCCATCTTCTTCTCCCATTTTGGCTCTTCTTCTTTCTTCTTTACCTTTCATCTTCTTCAAGCTCGAGCACCCGATTTCGTTCCTTCTGTGATCTCTCTGGTCTTCGGCGCCCCTTTCGTTCGTCTTTCATCCTTTTGATTATGTTCCTGAAATCTTCAACTGGTTTAGGTTAGTCTCCTAACTCTCCTCTTGTATTTTTTTGTTTTTCTTTCATTTTTCAACTTTTGATGATTTTTCGGGAGGATTTGCTATTCTTCCTTGTTTTTCAAAAATTTCATCATCAATTTCTTTTGAGTTTTAGTATATTTTTTTTAATTTTGTTTGATCCAAAATAACTTTTGAAGTTTTCTGGTCCACTAATTCTAGGAGTCCATCCAATCCAAGCTCCCCTAACCTTAATCTTAGGAATGAAACCAAACCTAGGAAGGTAGCTCGTCCAAGTTTTATTCCAGAAACTATCCCTTATTCTCTTTCTCCTGGTGATCTGTCTTTAATCAGAGATCAATATGGAATCCCTTTTAAGTATGAACTAAAGCTTTTCAGGTTGAGTGGTCGAGCTTGCGCCCCTCCTCCAGATCGTTTCTGTTTATATTTGAAAGCTTTCCGTGCTGGACAGAGGCTTCCCCTTCCCCCTTTCATTATCATCCTTTTTCATTTTTTAGACATTTCTCTTGCCTCTGTTGTTCCAAACTCTTTTAGATTTATTATAGAATTTCTTACTCTTTGTCTTTCAGTCGAGGTCCATCCTATAGTTTCTTTGTTTCGAACATTTTTTACCTTCAAGTGACATCCTTCTGCTAAGGACTGGTGGTACTTATTCTCCCAGTTCGGTAAGAAGGGATTGCTTAAAGATGCTCTTTCCTCTATTGATAATTAGAAGAAAAAGTTTTTCTTTGTTTCCTATCCTTTCGTAGAGTTAGGGCTTCCTCCATGGGGTTAGCTGAGGGATTCGATCCATAGAGCCCCTAGGCTGGAGAGAGAGGATCTCGACTCTACTAGCAAATTGAGAGACTATAAAGCTTTTTTACTATTCGAACTAGTTGATAACCAAACCTTATACAACCTCGGTCTGAGCCCATTCAATCCTAAAGCTATAAATTTGCATCTTCTTCTATTCTTTTTATCTTTCTTCTAATCTTGACTTGATTGTTGTTGCAGAGATGACCCCCGAAGAATTAAAGATGCTGTCAAAGAAACTTCGAGCTTACAAAAGAAAGAATGTCAGTTGAAAGAAAATCTCTATTTTCCATCATTGGATCGTCTAGATCTGATCAGATCTGAGGTGAATTTTTTTAAAAGAATTTCTATGATCCGATCAGATCTAAGAGTTCTCAGATCTAATCGAGGCGATCTAATATTATTTACAAAAATTAAATCTAAGGAACATCTGATATACCTGATTAGAGTAATCCGATTATCCTAATGATGATCTTGATGCTCCTGAGGTTCTAGATGTAGCCACACAATTGCCTGACCTCTATCGGAGTCTACTCGGATAGGATCTAGACGTGCTCTCCTCATTTATATAATCTTAAAAGATTAAATCTAGATCTAATTTGTGAAGCCTTCAAACAAACTTTGAAGGTAGCACCCTATCTCTTGATCTAGATCACCCTATCTTGTTTTATCTTCAGCTTTTCTCAACTTTTGATGGCTGAAACCTCACCAACTCTAGTGTGGACGTGGAGAAGAGAGGGAGGAGCTCTAGATGGGGCATGGAGGTGGTTTATGGCAGCAGCATATGGGCGTGATGATCAAAGGATTAAAGTCCTAGGGCGTAGGGTCTTTAAATAGACTCCTGTGCCACCTTAGAGTCCCATTTCATCAAGCAATCAAATTGCTTGATAACTTAGGACTCTAGAGTTGACAGCCCATGTCCCCAACCTGATTTCTATCAGGTTTGGTTGACCAAAAACATCTCCAAAGGTGGTGGCATGAAGGGATAAGGAAGAGTCCAGGGCGCCTAGGACTCTTCCCTCAAGAGTTTGATCCAAATCAAACTCTGTGTTAACCCAATCTAAGCACCTCCAAAAATCATCAAATTTGGCACACCCAAAGCATGACTTGAGCCCTATTATATATTCAAAAATCAAAGGAAAAGAGTCTCTAAAAAATTTTCTAGAAGGCTCTGATCCTATGATCCTCAATTCTCTCAATTGGGTCAACTATTGACCCTAGTCCAATTGCATTTTAGACTGGATTTATTTCTAAAATTAATCTAACTTGGACAAGTTCTAGCCAGATGAAAATAAATTCATTTACAATAAAAAAATGAGTTAAATTGAATTTGACTCAATCGAGATAGATCAGAAAAACTACAGAAGGAGAATGTCAGGCTCAATCGTGTACTAGCATAATTTTCTTAAACCTGATTGAATCTAATCCAAATCAATCAAACTGTGTTAGCCCAATTGATCATATCCAGATCTAAATCCTTATTTGTATGATCTAGTTAGATTCAATTTTATATAATAATGAGATATATCATAATCTCTATCATCAATATTATCGAAACATCTTTCAATGGATCAGAATTTTTTTGATTCATATAATTAGAATGATCGATCATCAAGATCGTTTTAATTGCTTCCAAAATCCACCAATGACATCTAGCAGTATGTGATGGCAGATCATCAAAACTAAAAGTGAACCTCTCGGTGCAGCTACTTGTATGATTGAGTTCTTCTATCTTGAGTTCCAATAGGATTAGGGTTAAGGTGAACCCATCAAACCCAACATCCATCATATGAACTAATCATTCAATTCGAGTTTGATATGAAACCCTGATAGAAACTCTTTCTATCATCTTCACACTACCATAGCCATGAGCTTAAGGACTCGATCTCATAATCATCATAGGGCTACTCTTCATCTATCTAGGTAGATAGATCCCCTATTGGTGCAATTCAATTCCTATAATGAATATGCTATAGCCAATATACACCTTAAGATTTTGAATGGCTAAGAGATCGAGTTATGGTATAGTCAAACTATAACATCCTCAAGATGAACTACCGATGTACCTCATATAAAAAAACTAGACACATCACTGCAGCATCGAGCCAGTTAGCGATGAGAAGATAGAGTCTCTTATGACTGCTCGAGGTGGTCACGCTCAGTGTCCTTATTCTCTAATAAGTATCTATACTCTCACTTCGGTATCTCCATACCATAGACTCAAAGACTCATCTATCATAAGAAAGTGATCATACACCAATCTTTCGAACCAATCACCATCCTCGTGATGATCCCATGTTTAGGAGCAATTTATGAGTTAGTTATGAAAATTTATTTTTTAAATTTTTAACTCTTAAAAATATGAATTGTCATTACTATTAACTCATAGGATGTATCATTGACACTTTAAATATACACACTATGATAGAAAATAATTTTTTTATTAATTTATAGTTAAAATTATAAAATTATCCTTAGAAGTGTATTACAAGTGTTTAGCCAATCTGGCTTCTAGAGCATACATCTAACAAACTTTCACTTGATCTAAAGTCAATTGGCTATAAATCTAAGTCCCATCTTCTTAAGGTAGGCTTCGATCTTCTCCTATCCCAATGGCTTCGTTAGTGGGTTTATCGCATTGTTTGCGGTATTGACTCTCTTGACCTCAATGTCGAGGTAATCACAGATAAGATGGAATTGCCGCTCGATATGCTTAAATTTTTGGCGAGATCTCAACTTCTTAGCAAGGGCTATGGCACCATTATTATCATAGTACAGAGAGACGACATTCGATGGCATCACTCCGAGCTCTACGGCAAACTTTTTGTACTAGAATGCCTTCTTTGAAGCTTTTGATGCAGCGATGTATTGTGCTTCTATGATAGAGTTTGCTATCATCATTTGCTTGAAACTCTTCTAGCTAACAGTACCATCATTGCACACAAATAAACTTTCAGATATCGACTTTCGATCATCTATGTCGGACATAAAATCCGAGTCTATATATCCTTGAATTTGGAGTTCTCTATTACCAAAGAATAGAAATATATCCTTAGTCCTTCTCAAATACTTAAGGATACATTTCATAGAAGTTCAATGTTCTTCATCTAAATTTGACTGATACCTACTCGTGACACTCACAGTATGGGCAATATCAGATTGTGCACATAGCATGGCATACATGAGGCTCCCTATTATTAAAGCATCAAGGATCTTGCTCATGCATTCAATCTCCTCAGGTGTGCTAGGACACATCTTCTTAGAAAGATAAATGCCATGTCTAAAGGATACTAAATCTCTTCTTAAGTTTTTCATGCTAAACCTCTTTAGCATCTCCTCTATGTACATCTTCTGTGAAAATCCTAGCATCCTATTTGGTCTATCTTTATAGATCTTAATTCCTAAAATAAAGGATGCTTCTCCTAAATCTTTCATAATAAACTCTTTAGATAACCATATTTTGATCGTGGTTATCATGAGAATATTATTTTTAATTAAGAGGATGTCATCCACATACAGTATAAGAAAGATAATAGCACTCCTACTGATTCTTTTGAAAATATATGGCTCCTCCTTATTTTTAATAAAATCAAATGATTTGATCACATCATTGAAATAAGTATTCTAGCTCTGAGATGCTTGCTTAAGTCTATAGATGAACTTTTATAGCTTACAGACCTTATGATTAGCATCACTAGATGTGAAACCTAGCATCTATTTTATATAGATATTTTTCTCAAGATATCCATTCAAGAATATCATTTTTACATCTATTTATCATATTTCGTAATCAAAATATGCTGCAACAGCAAGTAGTGTGCGGATGAATTTTAGCATGGCTACTGATGAGAAGGTATCTTGATAGTCAATGCCTTCACGTTGATTATAATCTTTCACTATGAGCCTTGCTTTGAATGTCTCTACATTTTTATTGGTACCAATCTTTTTCTGATAGATCCATTTACATCCAATAGATACTATACCTTTAGGTGGATCTACCAGGATCCAGACTTGGTTTAAGTGCATTGAGTGAATTTCTGACTTTATTATCTCTAACCATTTTTCGAAGTCGATATCTGATATCGTCTCATCATAGGTCTTGGGATCATCACCATGAACCTTATTTTTTGTGAGGAATATTATCTCTACATCCTCTTGAATAGTACCAAATATCTTTCAGGAGGACAAAAAATTCTAGTTGATTTTTGAGGTGGAGGAGGTAGTGTTTGGACTGGCTTAATCTGATTGGGTTCGATAGATTCTTTAGCTCGTTGCTCTTCACAGACTTTCTCTTTGAGCCTAATCCATCTTCTGATGCCACCATCTTGAATAAACTATTTTTTAAGAAAAATAGCATGTTGACTCACCATCATATTATGGTCTTTTGAAAGATAGAAATAATATCCTAACGACTCTTTAGAATATCTAATGAACCAAGCTCTAAAGGACCTAGATTCTAACTTATCCGCCTACTATCTTTAAACATGAGTCGAATAATTTTAAATTCTGAGATGACTCAAACTTGATTTCTTACCATGCCATATCTCATACGGTGTGGTAGGAATAATTTTAAAAGAAATCCTATTTAGTAAATATAAAGCGATCATTAGATAATGTTGATGTATGCTAATCTATAGCTATGGCAAGTGCACCAGTCGATCAAGTAATAAAATGAATAAGTAGAGTATCGTCCCTAGAGGATCGAAAAATAAGTACTGAAAAGCTCTTTTCTATGCTTTATTTAGAAAACTAATTTATGAGAATAAAAAATTAAAGAATAAAATAAAGAAATAATTAAAAATTTTAAGAAAATAGAGAGAGTATAATTATTAGGGTTTTAAACTTAAGAGCAATATGTTACTAAGGCAATCGGTTCACCAACTCAGTCAATATAATATTCAGGTTATTAGATTAATTTTATTTCATGTGATGGTGGAGTCTCCTAATTTATTCACTATTCTTTGGTTCAGGCATAGCAAAACTATCAATATTTATTAATTATCCTTTGGTCTAGATGTAATTTAAATAAATATTAATGCATTAAGTTTTATGAAATCCTCTAATTAAAATACACTGCGTCCAAAGCGCACTAAAATTCTTACATGCATATGAATTCTAATTTGATTCATAATACAAGGTATATAATCAAGAAGCAATAACATAGATGTACTTGGTCCGTAACATCTATGTTCATCAGATCAATTAGAAGATGGCCAGTAATCTAAAAGCATTAAGATCAGATTTATATACTCCTCATGAATAAAATTTAAAATTAAAAATAAATCACACTGAATATTGCATCAAAAGAGTGGCTACACCTTAGCCTTAGTAAAAAAAATTTAGTTCATGATAACAAGTTCAAAAACAGTAAATAAAATAAAAAGTATAAAGAAATTAGACTATTTGATTGCTGAAATTGATTGTCCGTCACTCTTGATGTGAAGAACTTGGTGAAGAAGATGAAGCTCCTTGATCGATATCTTGATTATCGAAAGAAGAAAAAAAAAATTACAAACCCTTTCTTTTCTCTCAAAAATCTCTCTTCTCTTTTTCTACCTCTCTCCTCTCTTTCTCTCTCTTTTTTTTTTATTTCTCTAACTTCTCTTTTTCTCTCTGACTTCCCCTTTCTCTTTGACTTCTTCTCCTTTCTCTTCTCTTCTTTTTTTTTTCTCACTCTCCTCTCTTTTCTCTATGGCAACAGCAGGTTTTATAAGCTAAGAAATTGATTCTTCACCAAAATCCTTTAGAAATTAGGTTTAAAACTCTCAAAACAACTCAAATTAGGATTCTGAATGATTCTGATCATTAGATGTTGATCAAACGGTCCAAAAATCACTTAAAAACCCTTTAAAACATCCCAAATCAAGTCGGATTTCATGCCAGCCATTGGATCAAGCGTTAGATTGAATCTAGGCTGTTCAATCATGCACAAAGAAGGCTTCTGATCTTTAGTTTAACATCGGGATGATTCTCAACCGTTAGATTTCGATCGGGAGCTGTGGATGCCATTCCATCAGCGCCTTCTTTTCGGCCGTCTGATCAAGTCTCAGTAAAAAGCGCCCGTTGGATCAGACAAAATTCTTAAATTATCCTCTGTAGATCATGCACGAGCCTGGTGTTGCATGGACCACCGTGTTTTTCAGCCAATTGGAGCGCACTTCTTTATGTAAAATTTTTGAAATGCCCTCAAGTCGGTCCATCGTGCACCATAGAAAATGCTGACATCAGCTTGCCATCAGTGCTATGTCAGTGGGTCGGTCTACTGATGCGGTCGAGCCGAACGGTCTGCTGAGCCAATTTTCTGAATCGATTTGAATCGGACCATTTTTTTTTTTGAAATTTAATTTTGGGCTCGTTTGAAGTCCGTTTTGTCTGAAATTTATTTCATCCGAATCAGAAAAATAAGATCTTCATATTGGTGGCCTTCTTTCCTACATAAGATTAATAAAAGTATCAATTTTTAAAAAAATAGATTAATTTATTTTATAATTTAATACTTTTATTAGTATATTTTTACCACTTATCATACCTCCCAACTTAGTCATTGCTAGTCCCTTAGCAATATTTTATTTAATACCATATTTCAATAAGATTATCCATCACAAAGATAAAATCTAGGATTAAAGGTCAAAAAGTTTAGAAAATACTGCTAACTAAGCATTGAGCTTCAGAAGCAAATTTTTTAGTCAATACAATTAAAAACTTTCTTAGAGTACATCAAAGATCTATAGCACTTATGTTCGTGATGACTAACTTTAGCATTTCAGTATTAAATTAAAAGAACAAAAGTATCTTCTCTTATCACCTATTTTGGTCAATTTTCTATACATTCTCAATTTTATACTCATGAATTAAGGTAGCTTTCACACTGCCTTTTTCTTTTTTTTTTTTTTTTTTTAACTTACCTTGACTACTTTATTTGTCTTTTCCTTTAAAGGCAGGTAGCTCTTTCCTTAAATTCAAGTTTCTTTGATTAAATGTATATTGTGATAATTGAATCCTCAGTTGGCCTTATAATCAATACCTACTTTGCCTTGTTAGTGTGCATGTGCAATTAAAGTGCTAATAGTAAAGTAGAATACACCTGTTATTTAGTTCAGTCTGATTTTCTTTTGGAGCTTTGGAAAATTTTGCTTGAGCTTTGAAATTTTGCTCATTGATTTTTTTCTGCAAAATTGAAAATACACACCAAAGCAGTAAAAGAGCAACAATAAATTACTAAAAAATAAAAGAAAAAAAAATGATCAAAACTAAAAAGAAAAGAAACAACCTATCTAGTAGTTCTGATTTATAGTCTTCAGCTTGACTTTCTTTGAGTTCTAAAGTGGATCAATCTGGTGCCACTTCAATTGGAATACTTTCATGTTTGATCGAGTCCTCTTTCAATTTGACATTGCTCGCTTTTATAGTCTCAAACCTATTTTCTATAGAATTCTCATATAATGGATTGTCAATAATATCAATTAGAAAATAAGTTTGATTATCATCAGGATGTTTAGTATCTTTGAAAACATTAAAAGTAACTTGTTCATCTTGGACTCTAAGAATTAATTTTTTTTTGTTGAACATCTATTAAAGCTCCTCCAGTAGCTAAAAAGGGTCTCCCTAAAATAAGGGGTACATCATAATCTTCTTTCATATCAAGAACAATAAAATCAACAGAAAAAAATAAACTTGTTTACCTTTACCAAGACATCCTCCACTATACCTCTTGGATATTTGAATGGATCTATCAGGCTAATTGAAGAGTAATAGTGGTAGGCTTTGGTTCTCCTAGACCCAGCTTCCTGAAAATAGAAAAAGGCATGAGATTAATGCTTGCTCCTAAATCACATAAAACTTTATCAAAACTACAATCACCAATAATGCAAGGGGATAGTAAAACTCCCTGGATCTTTTAGCTTCTATGGTAATTTATTTTGAAGTATTGCTGAGCATTCTTCATTCAAATTTATTCTCTCATGCTCCTTCAGCTTTTTCTTATTTGTTAGGATTTCTTTGAGAAACTTGGCATACCTGGGCATTTGAGTAATAGCATCTACAAAAGGAATATTAATATGTAAATTCTTTAAAATTTTGAAAAAGTTAGAAAATTTCTTATCTGGATGCTGTATTTGTCTCTCTGGGAATGGTAGTGGTGGCACGTAGGGCTTCACATTTGGATCAGCAAACCGTATACCTGGAGACCATCCATCTGCTGGTTGTTTTGGTGACTGACGAATTTTAGTTGATGGTTCCTTATTTGTAGTTGGCTCTTCAGTCTCTTTCTTCTGATGTGGCTCCTCCAGCTTTGTACCACTTCTTAGGGTGATAGCATTGACTTGCTCCCTTGGATTGGTCTCTGTATTGCTTGGCAAGGATCCTTGAGGTCTCTCGGAGATTATCTTAGCCATTTGACCTATTTGCATCTCCAAGTTTCGAATTGCTGCTGTTTGGTCCTGCCTAAGTTTGGCTTCCAAATTTTTTATAGTTGCTTCTTGGTTTTGCATGAAATTTGACCATCAGCTCTTCCATGTTGGACTTCTTTTCAGGTACTTGGAATCCCAGGGGGTGGCTGTTGTGCTGCATTTTGATTGCTCCATGAGAAATTTGGGTGCTGCCTCCACCCTTGATTGTATGTGTTGGAGTAGGGATTGTTTTGTTGCGGCCTAAAAAAATTACCAATATAATTAGCTGTATCAGTTGTTTTAGCAAAAGGATTACCTGTCTGGCAATTGCTCGTATCATGTCCTCCTCCACACAGGTCACAAGTAATGCTCTGAACATGCATAGCTGTTCCCTTTAAGTTGTTAGACTTCGGCTCTAAGGGCTGCAATTTCAGCTAGTAAGGTTGGCACGCAATCTACTCCCTGCACAGCTGCTAGTCTTTTTGGCATCATGCATTCTGTCTGCCACTTGATAGCTATTTGATGCCATCTCATCGATCAGATCGAAGGCTTCTTCCTTCCATTTTTTGATTAATGGTTCCTCCTGCTGCTGCATCAATCATAGAACGATTAGTAGGAGATAAACCATTATAGAAAGTTTGTACCTGAAGCCATACGGATAGTTGATGATGTGGACATCTCCTCAGCAGTTCCTTGAAATGCTCCCAAGCCTCATATAGTGTCTCCATATCCATCTGCATAAAGAAAGTGATATCGTTGCGCATCTTGGCAGTCTTGGAAGGTGGAAAGTACTTGGCTAAGAATTTTTGGGCTAGGACATCCCAAGTTGTGATAGAACCTGCAGGAAGAGAATGAAGCCAACTCTTAGCTTTGTCCCGTAAAGAGAAAGGAAATAACCTTAATCTAATAGCATCATCCGACACCCCATTAATTTTAAAAGTATCACAAAGTTCAAGAAAATTAGAAATATGGGCATTCGGATCATCATGCATGTGTCCACTGAATTGGACAGTTGATTGAATCATCTGGATCATCGCCGATTTTATTTTAAAGTTGTTTGCTCGTACAGGCGGTCTCCTGATGCTCGAAGCTGCATCGACTATAGATGGTGTGATGTAATCATTTAATGAATGATGTACTGATCGAATAGCTTCATGCTGTCCTTCAGTCGCCATATCCAATCCTAGATTGATGTCGTTAGGATCTTCAGCTGCCA
Source organism: Cocos nucifera (assembly GCA_006176705.1). Taxonomy (NCBI): domain Eukaryota; kingdom Viridiplantae; phylum Streptophyta; class Magnoliopsida; order Arecales; family Arecaceae; genus Cocos; species Cocos nucifera. The sequence continues at coordinate 88,917 of QRFJ01001665.1, read as the reverse complement.
TGTTTCTTTCTTGTTGTAGTCTTCTAATGGTCCTTTCAATTTCTAGGATCTAAAGGTAGTAAGTTACTATGTCCAGTACGTGTCATGCACTGAATAAATTTTTTTTTAAATAAGATAATAATAAAAATTAAAAATAAAATTCTAAAGTAAAGCTAGGATCAAAATTTTAATATTATTTTAGACAATCTTCGACAATGATGCCAAAAAAATTGATGCATGCTAATCTATAGCTATGGCAAATGCACCAGTCGATCAAGTAATAAAGTGAATGAGTAGAGTATCATCCCTAGAGGATTGAAAAATAAGTACTGAAAAGCTCTTTCCTATGCTTTATTTAGAAGATCGATTTATGAGAATAAGAAATTAAAGAACAAAATAAAAAAAATAATTAAAAATTTTTAAGAAAATAGAGAGAGTGTAAATTATTAGGATTTTAAACTCAAGAGCAATGTGTTACTAAGGTAATCGGTTCACCAACTCAGTCAATACAATATTCAGATTTTTAGATTAATTTTATTTCATGTGACGGTGGAGTCTCCTAATTTATTCACTATCCTTTGGTCCAGGCATAGCAAAACTATCAATATTTATTAATTATCCTTTGGTCCAGATGTAATTTAAATAAATATTAATACATTAAGTTTTGTAAAATCCTCTAATTAAAATACGCTGCATCTAAAGCGCACTACAATTCCCGCATGCATATGAATTCTAATTTGATTCATAATACAAGGTATATAATCAAGAAGCAATAACATAGATGTATTTGGTCCATAACATCTATGTTCATCAGATCAATTAGAAGATGACCAATAAACTAAAAGCATTAAGATCAGATTTATATACTCCTCATAAATAAAATTTAAAATTAAAAATAAATTACACTGAATATTGCATCAAAAAGAGTGGCTACACCTTAGTCTAAGTAAAAAAAAATTTAGTTCATGATAACAAGTTCAAAAAAAATAAATAAAATAAAAAGCATAAAGAAATTAGACTGCTTGATTATTGAAATTATTTGTCCATCGCTCTTAGTGTGGAGAACTTGGTGAAGAAGATGAAGCTCCTTGATCGATGTCTTGATTATCGAAAGAAGAAAAAAAAAATTACAAACCCTTTCTTTTCTCTCAAAAATCTCTCTTCGCTTTTTCTACCTCTCTCCTCTCTTTCTCTCTCTTTTTTTTTAATTTCTCTGACTTCTCTTTTTCTCTCTGACTTCCCCTTTCTCTCTGACTTCTCCTCTCTCTTCTCTTCTTTTTTTTTTTTCTCACTCTCCTCTCTTTTCTCTATGGCAATAGCAGGTCCTCTATTTTTATAGGCTAAGAGATTGATTTTCCCACCAAAATCCTCTTAAAATTAGGTTTAAAACTCTCAAAACAACTCAAATTAGGATTCTTGGATGATTCTTGACCGTTAGGATGTTGATCAAACGGTCCAAAAATTACTTAAAAACCTTTTAAAATATCCCAGATCAAGTCAAAATTTATGTCAGCCGTCGGATCAATCATTGGATTGAATCTGGGCCATCCGATCGTGCATAAAGAAGGCTTCTGAATCTTTAGTTTAACATTGGGATGAATCTCAGCTGTTGGATCTCGATCGGGAGCTGCGGATGCCGTTCGTTAGCGCATATGCATTTCGACAGTCCGATCAAATCTTAGTGAAAGGAGCCCATTGGATCAGACAAAATTCTCAAATTATCCTCTTGTAGACCATGCGCGAGCCCGGTGTTGCATGGACCGTCGCATTCTTCAGCCAATCGGAGCGTGCTTTTTCATGTTGAAATTCTTAAAATGCTCTTAAGTCAGTCCATCGTGCACCATAAAAATGCTGACGTTAGCCTACCGTCAGCGTTGCATCAACGGGTCGGTCTGCTGATATGGTCTGAACGGTCTACTGAGCCAATTTTCTGAAACCGATTTGAATCAACTTTTTTTTTTTTTGAAATTCAATTTCGAGCTCGTTTGAAGTCCGTTTTGCCTAAAATTTATTTCATCTAAACCAGAAAAATAAGATCTTCATATTGGTGGCCTTCTTTCTTACACAAGATTAATAAAAATATCAATTTCTAAAGAAATAGAGTAATTTATTTTATAATTTAATACTTTTATTAGTATATTTTTATCACTTATCAAATGTCTCCAAAGAAACTCAGGAAGATTCGTGAAGCTCATCATGGATCGGACCATATCTAATAAGGTCTGATTTCTCCATTTTGAAATTTCATTGAGTTGAGGCATTTCAGATGGAGTCCATTATGAGACTATGCCGTTATCCTTAAGATAGTCTAGGAATTTTTTATTAAGGTATTTACTTCCTCGACCTGATCGAAGAATCTTAATAAATTTTTCTATTTATTTTTCTACTTCGAGTCTAAATTTTTTAAACTTTTTAAAGGCTTCAGACTTATGTTACATCAAATACACATATCCGTACTAAGATAAATCATCGATAAATATGATGAAGTAGATATAATTGCTCCTGACCGGCACATCAAATGGGCTGCACACGTCTGTGTGTACTAGGGTAAGTAGGTCTGTGGCTCTTTTTCTATATCCTATAAAAGAAAGCTTGGTCATTTTGCCATGAAGGTATGATTCACAAATCGGATATGACTTGAAAGTCAATGAACTCAATAGCTTAAATTTTTCTAATTTGTTAATCCCGTCTTCTGCTATATGACCTAGCCTAAGGTGCCAAAGATACCTATCATTTAGACTATCCTTAGGTCGCTTTGATCCTATGGCATTCACGTTTTGCTCAATATTAAAAATAGAAAAATCAATATGTAACTAAGAGAGACTATTTATAAGGAAACTACTTGCAATTTTATTTCTTTCATAAAGAATATTACAATGGTCCTTAAGAAAACTAATTACATAGCCTTCTTGTGCTAAACATGAAACAAAAATCAAATTCCTGCTTGCTGCAGGCACATAAAAATAATCCCTAAGAATCAAATCTAATCCTGATGGTAGTCGAAGATGATAGATTCCCACGACCATAATAGCAACTCTTGGTCCATTCTCGATGCGTAGGATCATCTCACCATCCCTTAGCCTCCTACTCTCCTCAAGATCCTGCATAAAAGTGTATAAGTGAGCACTCGAACGAGAGTCAAGCATCCAATTAGATGTAGAAAAAATTGTAAGGTTAAATTTAATAACGAGCATACCTCTAGAAGGACCTGCCTCCTTCTTGTTCTTCAGACTGGCCAGATATAGAGGGCAGTTTCATTTCTAGTGGCCATCGGTGTTGCAAGAAAAATATTTTTCTTTGTCAGCAGCCTTCTTCTTCAGCTCTGCCTTCTTCTTCTTTCCACATTCCATCTTCTGCTTCTTCACAGTCTTCTTCTTCTTTCCACATTCCATCTTCTGCTTCTTCACAGTTTTTTTCTTCTTTTCAAAAGATTTTTTCTTGGAAGAAGTCCACTCCGTAGCAAGTACCGAGCCTTTAGAACCTTTCATGGAAAGCTCAGCAGTAATCAGCATGCTCATAAGCTCAACCTAGGTATTTTACAGTTTATGCATATGGTAGTTCATGATGAACTACCCATATGCATCAGTCAAGGACTGCAGAATTATATTAATCTATAGATCCTAATCTAACTTGACATTGAGCTCCTCAAGCTCTTCTAAATTCTTGATCATCATCAGACAATGATCTTGGACCGACTGTCCATCACGCATCTGAGCCTTAAAAAGTCTTCTAGTATCTTGATATTTGGCTGTGCGACTCTATTCACCAAACAACTCTTGCAGATAAGCCAACATTTAGCGGTTAGTCTTTATGTCTTCATGTTGGCACTGGAGCTCATCAGATATCAAGTCTAACATGTAATACCTAGCTTTATTATCTTAATCCATCCACCTTTTTAAAGATGCTCTCTGTTCAGTGGATGAACAGACTGATAAAGTGGGAGGATCCTGTTTCAATACATGAGTCAACTTCTCAGAATCCAAAATAATTTTGAAGTTTCAAAGCCAATCCTTATAGTTAGATCCGATCAGTCTATGGGTGTCCAGGATATGGGCTAGTGGGTTGGATGCAGATATTTTTTTATAGAGAGTCAAAGTTTCTAGTTAGATTTTATAATTAGATTTAATCAATTTATTTAGGAGTTTTATTTTTAAATAAATTAGACTTTCACTATTTACTTGGATCCCTACACTCTCTTGGCAGAGATGCGAAAATCTCTGTGATTAATTGATTTCTAGTGGATGGTGCGGTTCCACCGACTGGCTCACCATCTCACCTAACAGTTATTGATGATGGATCAACCGATGAGTGGATAACTCTTATCGAATGATTTTCTAATCATGGTATATCCAAATCTAATCTCTAATTCATGAATCTCACCATATCCAAAATATTGATCCACTCCTTAGTTAAGTCAGACCCACCATTTGCATTAATTAAATTTCTGATTGGATCCCTCATCATATCTGAAATATTGAGCCCAACCCATCCTCCAACCCGTAGTATCCAATGTCTAATAGACATTATTGCATTTTTTTGGTACAACTGAATCACTATAACCAATCAAGAATAATCAACCCTGAGAAGGACCCGCACATTATAATGATAGAAGATCTATGACTTAATATTTTCTTAGAAAGATTTGATTCAGATCTCTTTAAACTTAACTTGACTTAGTCATAACAATTATGACTAATCTAGTGGCATGGGTTAGCTTGAATTATTAGCCATCTTTAATCAGAACTGGATCGATATAAATGGCCAAGTGAGACCGATGGAAGAGATATGCCATTAACTCGACAAGAACGCATTCAATCGAGTAGCTTCCAATTAAAAATCAGTCGATCATATCTGCCAGACTTATCTTAGACACCAAATTATTGAATCAAAATCAATCGAATTAGTCTACAATCTAGGCTCGAACTAGGAACCAAATTAGGTCTTGACTTAGTTAACCATATGTGAATGTGAGTTGACCTTGATCCAGACTTAATCTTATTGGACTGGTCAATTCTAAACACTCTTGATCCCACCTAACTAACTCTTGATTCAGTTTGATCAACTGCTAGACCTAATTGAGCTATCCAAATCTAAATCCAATTTTATGAAGGTATCTTAGATCTAAAAATTTATAATTTTTAGATCTAATTAGTTTCGTAATCTTAATTTTTAATTAAGTTTGGGTTCATAAATAAAATATATATTAAAATTTTAGGATTTTAGAATCTAAAATTTTGTAGAAAAATAAGTTCTGATTTTTGATTAAGAATGAACGTGCAGCACCACTACATGCCATAAGAACATCCTATCGAATGAAAGGAGAGGGCCTTTAAATCTTATTTTATTCTTATGACCTGACGGTCAAGAAGAATGCCTCAATCAAAAATATATTTTCTACTATAAAATAAGTTAGATCTAAATCATATATCGCATATATAATTAATAATCTAATCTATACATGCCTTACATATATCTCATGTATCATAACTTAATTAAACATGCATGACTTCAGATCTAATATATTACATATAATATCTAAAAAATAGAATTTAAATTGATCACATTAAAATAAAATTATGCTAGATAGTTTATAAAACTATTCTACAACTAGTCTAAACATGCATCTTTTATATCTCATATGGATAAATTAAAAATTTAAAAAAATATATTTTTTATTTTTTTAAATTTAATTATAATATTTATAATATTAAAAAATAAAAATAAAATAGATCTAAAATTATATTTAATTAAATTAAAATATGATTATACTAAACTACACATAGAACTATTCTATACCTAGTCTAGTCATGCATCTCATACGCTTTAAATTTAAATTATTTAATTATTTAATTTTTTGATTTTAGATCTAATCATATCTGATGTGATATCTAAATTTTTTTAATATTAGATCATAAATAAAAATAAAATTATATCTAAAATAGATCTGAAGAACTGCTAACGTAGCTCTGATATCAGTTGAAGGAAAATATTTATCGCAGGATCGTCCAGATCTGATCAGATCTGAGGTAGATTTTTTGAAAAAAAAATTCTACGATCTGATCAAATATAAGAGTTCTCAAATTTGATCGAGATGATTTGATATTATTTACAAAAATTAAATCTAAGTAAGAAACATCTGATGTACCTGATTAGGATAATCCGATTACCTTGATGATGATCCTGACACTCCTGAGGTTCTAGATGTAGCCATGCAATTGCCTGATGTCTACCAAAGTCTACTCAGGCAGGATCTAGATGCACTCTCCTCATGGATCTAATATCAAAAGATTAGATCTAGATCTGATTTGTGAAGCCTTCAAACAAACTTTGAAGGCAGCACTCTGTCTCTTGATCTAGATCGCCCTATCTTGTTTTATATTCAGCTTTTCTCAATTTTTGATGGCTAAAACCTCACCAACTCTGGTGTGGACGTGGAGAAGAGAAGGAGGAGCTCTAGATAGGGCATGGAGGAGGTTTATGGCAGCAGCATATGGGCGTGGTGATCAAAGAATTAAAGCCCTAGGGCGTAGGATCTTTAAATAGACTTCTGCACCACCTTAGAGTCTCATTTCATCAAGCAATCAAATTGCTTGATAACTTAGGACTCTAGAGCTGATAGCCCATGTCCCCAACCTGATTTTTGTGAGGTTTGGTTGACCAAAAACATTTCCAAAGGTGGCAGCATGAAGGGAGAAGGAAGAGTCTAGGGCGCCTAAGACTTTTTCCTCAAGAGTTTGATCCAAATCAAACTCAATCTTAACCCAATCTAGGCACCTCCAAAAATCACCAAATTTGGCATACCCAAAGCATGACTCGAGCCCTATCACATAGCTAAAAATTAGAGGAAAAAAGTTTCTAAAAAAATTTTTAGAAGGCTCTAATCCTATGACCCTCAATTCTCTCAATTGGGTCAACTATTGGCCAATTGCATTTTAGAATGAATTTATTTCTAAAATTAATCTGACCTAGACAAGTTTTACCCAAATAAAAATAAATTCATTTATAATTTAAGAATGAGTCAAATCAAATTTGACTCAATTGAGATAGATTAGAAAAACTACAGAAGGAGAATGTCAGGCTCAATCATGTTCTAGCACGATTTTCTTGAACCTGATTAGATCTAATCCAAATCAATCGAACTGTGTTAGCCTAATTGATCATATCTAGATTTAAATCTTTATTTGTATGATCCAGTTAGATTCAGTTTCATATGATATTGAGATATGTCATGGTCTCTATCATCGACATTATCGAAACATCTTTCGATGGATCAGAATTTTTTTGATTCATATAATTAGAATGATCGATCATCAAGATCATTCTAATTGCTTCCAAAAACTACCAGTGATACCTAGCAGTATATGATGGTAGATCATCAGAACTAAAAGTGAATCTCTTGGTGTAGCTACTTGTGTGATTGAGTTTTTCTATCTTGAGCCCCGATAGGATTAGGGCTAAGGTGAACCTGTCAAACCCAACATCCATCATATGAATTAATCATTCAATTCGAGTCTGATATAAAACCCTAATAGAAACTCTTTCTATCATCTTCACACAGCCATGGCCATGGGCTTAAGGACTCGATCTCATGATCATCATAGGGCTACTCCTCATCTATCTAGGTAGATAGATCCCCTATCGGTGCAATTCAATTTTTATAATGAATATGCTATAGCCAATATACACCTCAAAATTTTGAATGGCTAAGAGATCGAGTTATGATGTAGTCAAACTATAACACCCTTAAGATGAACTATCGATGTACCTCAGATCAAAGAATCAGACACATCACTACAGCATCGAGCCAGTTAGCGATGAGAAGATAGACTTTCTTATGACTACTCGAGGTGGTCACGCTCAGTGTCCTTATTCTCTAATGAGTATCTATACTCTCACTTCGATATCTTCATACCATAGACTCAAGACTCATCTATCGTAAGAAAGTGATCATACACCAATCTTTCAAATCGATCACTATTCTCGTGATGATCCTATGGTTAGGAGCAATTTATGAGTTAATTATGAAAATTCATGTCTTAAATTTTTAACTCTTGAAAATTTGAATTATCATTATCATTAACTCATAGGATGTATCACAGACACTTTAAATACACACACTATGATAGAAAATAATCTTTTTATTAATTTATAGTTAAAATTATAAAATTTCTCCTAGAAGTATATTACAAGTGTTTAGCCAATCTGGCTTCTAGGTTACACATCTAACACAACATCCCAGGAGAGACATCCAAGCTGGCAAAGATTGAGGGCTCAAGCTCGACTGCTCTAGCACTGGCAGCCCCCACTCTCGAGGCTATAGTTCCTCTGGCAACCTTGAGTCCGCCTACCAAGGTTCCTGCCCTAGCACCTCCTATCGAAAAGAAAAAGAAGATGGAAAAGAAGAAGAAGGCATTTGTGAAGAAAGTTCGGCCCCAAAAGAACTTTGGGGAGTCCAGTGGAGACAGCATCGATTGGGAGAGTGCCTCATTCGATGATTGGAAGGTTGTTAAAGTCCTGATTGATGGGTGCACTCTGCCAAACATTGTTGATAGGATCATTCTCATCGACCTCAAGCAGCAGACAAGGATTCTCTCAGGGCTTTCCTTGAAGTACTTGTTTTACCCTTTCTTCAAATTCAATTATGCATTCTCTAATGGCTCAACTGACTTTGTCATTTATAGATGGGTCACCAACTAATCTTCAATATTAAGACGATCAATATTCATAAGGCTGAGGCCTCAAAGGTTGTCGAGGTAGCTAAAGAATACAAGACCGAAGTGGGGCATCTTTCGGTCGAGGTTGGGCATTTGCAAGAGGCACTCAAGAGGGAAGAATAGACCATGGCAAGGTTGAAGGCTGCACTAACCTCGGAGGAGGAGAAGAGGAAGGAGGCTGAGGTCAAGATCATTGAAGAAAGGAGGTGAGTTGCCGAGGCTGTGGAGCAAGCTATCTTATCCTTCAAATCTTTGGAGGAATTAAAGAATATTAAGGTGGCATTTGCTTAGGAGGCCTTTGTCAAAGGATTTGACCTCTACTAGAAGAAGGTCACTGAGAGGTTCCCTGAGTTGGACTTTGGTTTCCTGATGGAGGAATCTTCTGAAGATGAGATGGAGCTTCCTACGGTTAGAGTTGATCTTCTAGATGCTGAGCCTACTATTGCTGAGCCTGCTAAACCCGTCCCCGCGCCTGCTAGAAGCTGGCACCTGCTGAGGCTATGTCGAGCTCTTCCACTGCTCCTCTTCTAGAGGTCTGAGATCTCTTATTATTGTACTTTTTTCTTATCTTTCATATAATGTACTTAAAAAGTTTTTCAATCAATGAAATCGAATTAAAATTTTCTTCTTTTCATACCTTTTATATATTATGGAATGCTCATTACTCAGAATCCTATTTGTGATTATTATCATGGAACACAATCATATGCTGAGGCCATACAACTACCTTGGGCCATTCTTTTGAAGGCCATTATTAAGATCTAAAGAAGCTCATCAGGCCAATAAAAAGTTGAAGAAAGTAGAAGATGAACTTCAAAAATCAAAGAAAAACTATGCAGAGGCCACAGTCGAGATCAATCACCTTCACTAGGTGTCCAAATAGTTATTTAAAAAAAATACATCGCTAAGAAATATCATTTGAGTGAAGAGCTTAAGCAGACTAAGAAGTGTGCTAGCGAAAAGTCTTGGTCTTTGACTGCCAAGGTTAGTTCCTTTGAGGTTGAGCTTAGAGCAGCAAAGAAAAAGATTCTACTATTGAAGAGGAGCTCAGCATGGTCTACCAATCGAGAGGAGTATGGTTGGGATTGATCCAAGAGGTTCTCCAAGCTTCAGAGTCAATTGAAGGTGGCCGAGGACTCATACAATACCTAAAGGCTTGGCTGGAGTAATCAAGTTGCTGATCTTAAATGGAAGATTTGGGTGGCCAACGAGGAGATAGCTCGACTTCAAAAGTGATTAGCAGACAAGGCTTAAGCTGGCCCAAGTATAGATCCGAACGAAGTTGCTATTTTGAAGAATATGCTCGAAGATCTCACTATGACATTCGAGAAGATCAAGAATGAGCTCCTTCAACTTAAAATCCAGATGACCTACCAGAAGAATTTGGTGAAGGACGTTGAGGCCGAATCCATAGTTTTGAGGAAGAGACTGAGAGAAGTAGAGGATGACTTTTGGAATCCCAAAAATCACTTGGCGAGATCTTGGTGGCAAGGTGAGACCTCAAAGAGAAAGTAAATGATTTAAAGCACTTTCTTGTAATGACCGAAGCCGGTAGCCTAAAATTCAAGTAGGACTGCATTCATGTTCTCTCTCTATTTTTTTTGATGTAATCAGTCTTGGAGACCTTCATTTGTAATGCACTTTATTTCAATGAAATGATATTTCCTTTTATCATCCTTCACTATCTTGCTTTGATTTAATACTAGTAGAATTTCTTGTTTCAGTGCCATGTCTTTGATGTTGGTATTGTTTTGAAATGGTAATCGTGGTCCGACGTCTCATAAGCATGTCCCCTTTATTTATGAACAAGGGTCCTCCAAACTAATTTTGCATTTAGCATTTCTCCCAGTTTAGAAATTGGAGGCTTTCGTGTCCCTCATAGAGGTCTTCATCAACTTTAGGATGAGGTCCTTCTCTTGTTCCTGACATAAAGTGGTCTTATCCTTGTTAGGATGAGATCTACCTCCTGTTCCCAATAAAATTGTCGAGGCACAAAAGGATCATTGCAAGGGCCTCTCCCCATTACCTCCTATTTAAGAACTATAGGCCTTCAATTTCTCATAAGGATCTTCGCCCACGTTAGGATGAGATCCACCTTCTGTTCCTGACATGGGATGGCTCTTATCCTTATTAGGATGAGGTCCACCTTCTGTTACTAATAAGATTATCGAGGCATGGAAGGTTTGTTGAGAGAGCCTCTCTCCATTACCTCCTATTTAATAATCGGATGCCTTTAATCCCTCGTAAGGATCTTCACCCACGTCAGGACGAAGTCCACTCCTGTTCTTGACGTGGGATGGCTCTTATCCTTGTTAGAATGAGGTACACCTCCTATTCTTAATAAGATTATCGAGACACAAAAGGGTCATTGCTAGAGCCTCTCCTCATTACCTCCTGTTTAAGAACTGAAGGCCTTAACCCTTGTTGAGACGAGGTTAACCTCCTATTTAAGAACTGAAAGCCTTTACTCTCATTAAGATGAGGTTAACCTCCTGTTTAAGAACTGGAGGCCTTCATGTATGACTTTCTTTAAGAATGAAATTTGGCTTGGTTATTTTCTGTCATAACTCAATTTGTATAAGAAACGAGAATGTTAAGAATAAAAGAATTTTATTTGAATATGGTTATTGATAGTATATTCATAGATTTTCAGTATTCCAAGATCGAGGTAGCGTAGCTCCTCCAAGCTTCTTTAAGCGGTATGTTCCTGATCGGACAACTTTCTTGATTTTATATGGATCTTTCCACTTCAAAGCTAGCTTATCTTGATTTTATGGCTGAGAGACATCCGCTCACCGCAGCACCGGATCTCCAACTTTGAAGATTTTATTTATGACTTTGGAATTATAATACCAAGGTACTTTCAATTTGTAAGCTACCATCTGAATCTGGATTTTCTTCTGGTTTTCTTCTAGCAGATCAAGATTTGCCATAAGATCTTGTAAATTACTTTGTTCATCAAAATCTTCAACTCGTGCTGAGGAAAGTCCAAGTTCAACTGGAATGATGGCTTTAGCTCCAAAAGCTAGGATAAATAGAGTCTCTCCAATTGGCAACCTCTGAGTAATTCTATAGATCCAGAGTACATGATAAAGTTCATCTATCCATATTTTCTTTGCTCTTTCAAGTCTTGCTTTTTTCTCCTGCAATAGTATCCTGTTGGTTACCTCTACTTCACCATTTGCTTGAGGATAGACCATAGATGTGAAATGATGGGAGATATTTAAATCCTCACAAAATTCAGCAAACTTTGCCCCTACGAACTAGCATCCATTGTCGGTGATTAAGGTTCGTAGTAAGCCAAATCTGCACACTATTGACTTCCATATAAAGTCCTGCACTTTAGCTTTAGTGATCCTCGCTAAAGGTTCGGCCTCGACCTACTTAGTAAAATAGTCTACTACCATCAGAAGGAATTTTCATTGTCTAGGTGCTGTGGAAAATGGTGTCAGTATATCCATTTCTCACTATGCAAATGGTCATGGAGCACCTAAGAGTTCGAGCTATGAAGCTGGCTACCTTTGAATATTGGCGATCCTTTGACATCGATCACATTTTTTTACATAATCAATTGCATCTTGTTGCATGGTTGGCCAATAATATCTTTGCTAAAGCAGCTTATATGATAATGATCTAGCTCTAAGGTGGGTTTCACATACTCCTTCATGAACTTTTCTCAGGACATAATCAACTTCAGATGATCGAAGGTATTTGAGAAATGGCAAGAAGTAAGATCTCTTATATAACTTATTTTCATATAAGACATAGCGGGAGGCTTGATTTCTTAATTTTTGAGTTTTTTTTGAATCTCTAGAAATGATGCCATTTTTGAGGTATAAAATTAATGGATCAATCCAGCTGGGCTCATAATCCACCTACATTACTATTTGGGATTCCTCTGAACTAGGGTACTGAAGAACTTCAAAGAAAACTTTCTTGGGCAACTCTTTTGGAGCTAAAGTAGCCAGTTTGGACATGAGGTCGGCCCTAGAATTTTCTACTCTAGAAATTTGCTGAATGTCAAAGCTACTGAAGGCCGAAGTTAGACTTTTCACTTTATCCAGATACTTCTTCATACTTTCCTTCCGAGCTTCATAGCTACCATTGATCTACCCCACCATCAATTGTAAATCACTATAGACTTTCATATGGTCCATCTCCAATTCCTTGGCTATTCTTAGTCCTACGATTAGCACCTCATATTCTACTCCATTGTTGATCATAGGAAACTTGAAACATAGTGCATATTCGTTGACTATCCCTTCTGGATTGATAAGAATTAAGCATGTACCTGCTCCAGAAGCATTGGATGAACCATCAACATATAGGATCCAAAATTCTTCAGGAAGGCCCACTTTCTCTTCAAGAAAGTTTGGTTGCAAATTGAAAGTGCTGACTTCTTGTTACTCAAGTTTGGCCAGGTCGAAAATGGTGCACTCTACCATAAAATCGGTCAGTATTTGAGCTTTTATTGATGGCTGAGATTGAAACATAATATCAAATTTAGTGAGCTCAATCGCCCATTTTGCTATTCTTCCAGAAGTATCCGGATAGTGAAGAACTATCTTTATTGGTTGGTTGGTGAGGATTATTATTATATGCCCCTAAAAATAAGGTCAGAGCCTCCTAGCTACAATCAACAAAGCATAAGTCAATTTTTTTAATTTAGTATATCTTATTTTTGCATCCCTCAAGACTCGACTTATGTAGTAGATTGGCTTTTGAATTTTTGCCTCCTCTCTGATTAGGATAGCTCCAATAGCCATAGGAGATACTGCTAGGTACAGGAATAACTCTTCATTAGGTTCAGACTTGGCAAGGAGGGAAGGCGAGTTGAGATAGTTTTTTAATTCTTTGAAGGCAAGTTGACATTCAACAGTCCAGCAGAAGTTCTTTGATTGTTTGAAGACTTAGAAGAAGAGCATGCAACATTCGACCAACCTTGAAATGAAGCAATTCAAAGTGGTGACCTTTTCTGTCAGGCACTGAACTTCTTTTATTATCTTTGGAATAGTCATCTCTTGAATGGTCTTGATCTTCTCTGAGTTCACCTTGATGCTGCATCTTGATACCATGAATCCTAGAAATTTTTTTGAAGTTACTTTGAAAGTACATTTGGTTGGATTCAGCTTTATTTTGTACCTTTAGAGTGTGTTGAATATCTCTTCCAAATTAGCAATATGATTTATTGAAGATCGGCTTTTGATAAACATATCATCTACGTGGATCTCTATATTGCAGTCGATCTGCTCCTTGAAGATTTTATTTATCAGGTGCTAGTAGGTTACACCTATATTTTTGAGTCTAAAGGGTATAATTCTATAACAGTAAAGTCCATGATTAATAATAAAAGCAGTTTTTTTCTCATCCTCAAGTGTCATTTGGATTTGGTTATAGCCAGAGAAAGCATCCATGAAAGTGAGAAGCTTATGGCCCAAGGTGGTGTCCACCAGTAGATCAATTCTAGGTAGGAGATAGCTATCCTTTGGGTAGGCTTTATTTAGATCAGTAAAATCTATGCACGTCCATCATTTATTGTTCGTCTTCTTGATGAGACCCACATTTACAATTCAATTTAGGTAGGATACCTCCTAGATGAACTTGGTTTTAAGGAGCTTGTCTACCTCATCCACTATTGCCTTTCGTCACTCTAGCATGAAGCTGCACCTTTTTTACTTCACTAGTCAGCACTTGTGATCTACAGCTAGGTGGTGTTTCATTATTTCTGCATCAATTCTAAGCATATCTATGAGAATCCAAGCAAAGACATCGGCATTCTTCTACAAAAAAGTGATGTGCTAGCTTCTAACTTCTTCCTGCAAATTGGAGCCAATCTGAACTGTATGGTTCTCATTCCCATCATTCAAAGAGACTGTAATAAGATCGTTGATAGATTTCCTCCATTCTTCAGTCAAGTCATCACGAGCATCGAGTCCATCCATGGGATAGAGTTATGGTTGCCTTCCTCCTTGCAGAGCAATTATGTAGCCGTGACGTGCCAAGGCTTGATCTTCCCTGACCTCTCCAACTCCATACTCTATTGAAAATTTTATCTTCAAATAGTAGGTTGATACCACAACTTGAAGTGCATTCAACCTAGATCGGCCAAGAATCGCGTTATAGGTAGAAGGAGCCTTTATCACCAGAAAATCAACCTAAGCTTTGGACTATTTTGGGTACCAACCTACCATAACTGGTAAAGTAATTATTTATTCAATCGATACAGTATCATTAGTGAACCCCACTATTGGAGAACTTATTGGTCCCATATAGTTATCAGGTATAGATATTTTAGAGAAAGCATCATAAAATAAAATATCAGCAGAGCTTCCATTATCTATCAAAACATGATGTATATCATAATTAGCAATATTTAAAGTGACTACAACTACATCGTTATGCAAAAATTAGACCTCCTGTGCATCTTCTTTAGTGAAAGCAATGGATTCCTCAGTTCTCTATTTTTTTGCTGACCCTACCGATCTGCTAGCTTTTCCTTGCTGATGTCCCCTAGAGATAGTATTGATGATCCCAAGTGGGGGCCGATCTTCTTGCGGTTCATTCCTTCGAGATGGTTCTAGCTGCGGTAGGGCTCTTGGCCGATCTTCTCTTCTTTCAGACTAATGTCAAAGAAATCAATCCAGTCGGCCTTGTCTGATCAACTCCTCAATTTCATCCAGAAGCTGGATGCATTCTTTAATATTATGACCATGGTCATGATGGTACAAGCAATATTTATTTGGATTGTGCTTGCTTGAATGAGATTGCATTTTCTCTAGTCTCGGGAGTTGCTCCTTAATTTTTATTAGCACTTGGATTTTTGGAGCATTCAGGAGAGAGTAGTTGTAGAATCTTCTGGGAGGAAAGCTTTGCTACATCCTTCAATCCGAGCTTCTTGGTCGATGAGCTTAAGGTAAAGTTTGGATCCGTCTGCATTCAGAAGGGATCTTGAAATGCGGTCGAACTTCACTCGACTTCTTTTCTAGTGCAGGCTTGATTCTTCCACTTGCCACTCTCTAGCGGTCTTATTATCCTGGAGTTTGAAAGCTTCCTCAGCTCGGGTATAGCCCTCAGCCCAAGCTAGCATGTTGGCGAAGTTCTGAGGATATTTTTTCTCTAAGAAAAAGAGAAGATCATTCATTAGAAGGTCGTCCTTCAATGCGGCCATAGTAATAGATTTGTCCAAGTTGCGGACCTCCAGAGCAGCAGTGTTGAAGCGGTTCATATAAACTCAGATGGACTCCTCTTTCTTCTGCTTGATACTAACGAAGAAGTCTAAACATTATCTTTGACACCTGCTATTGATAAAATGAGCCATGAATTGGTGGCTTAATTGATCAAAAAAATAGATGGTACCTGATTTGAGATCTAAGTACCAATTTCTCGCTACTTTTTTAGGGTAGAGGAGAAAGTTTGACATAGAATAGCGTTTGGTGCACCATGGAGCAGCATCATCATTCGAAAGACTTTGAAGTGGTCGACTGGATTTGAGGTCCCATCGTAACTCTCAAAATGAGAGAGTTTGAAGTTCGACAGGATGGACTCCTGCATGATCTGGATGGAGAATGGAGAATCAATGTAGATATCATCATTATGGATGGGGGCAGTATGATGGAGCTCTTCAATCCGCCAGTTCATCTCTTGGAGCTTCTGATCAAGAATATCATCCTAATCATGAATCTCAAAGGGTGGCTGGCTCGACGAAGGTAAAGACTTTCTGAGGGTAGAGTCATGCTCGGAATAGAAACTCTCTGCTCTCTATTTTTTCCTTTCAGGATTTACTGGCTGGCTCACCCAGGTGGACCTTCCTCATGTCTCTGGTGCTCCAATGATGGTCTTTCTAGTGGTGTTGATGCTGGAATCTGCTACATAGCCTATACTACTTCGGTGAAGCCTCTCACCTACTGCAGTAGTAGGTTGAACTACTCCATGTCCATGGTTGTTGGTGGAGGAGGCTAAGGTGCAGGTGATGGGGTCAAGATGGGCTGATTTGTCGATTCTAGGTTGGATCTAGCGGCAAAGGTGATGGATCATTGGGAAGGAGCCTTCCTGGGTGGCATCTTGCTAAAAGAGAGAAAGATCAGAGGAAAAAAGCTGAAGAAAGGAAGAAGATGAACTCGATTGGGTACTTCTTTTAGAACAAAAGCTCAGAGGATCCTTTCTCTAGCACCAATCGTGTTGGTGTAGAAGACTGTTGGATGCTGGAGTTTGCTGAAGGTGGTGGAGACGATCTCATTGATGAGATCTATAAAATAAAATCTGGATCGAAGGTGGATGGCTCTGACAGGATCCTCCGACAGTCAAGTTAGCTTTCGATCAATAAGAATGGAGTACACAAGAGATTTAGAGCAGAGAGAAAAGCTTAGAGATTAGAGAGAGAGCAACATATCTGGAGAGTCCTTTATATAGATGGAGCCTGTAACAAAATGACAGTGATAGCCATAATAGAATATCAGAAGATCATTCAGACCACTTGAAGTTTGTTATAGAAAGTGGACTGTCATTTATCGTGACTTGCTGGCGGTTGGATCTCATTTGTTGAAGTTCAGATAGAAGGTTGAAGGCTTTTCGAGTTTGACAGTATTTTATTTATGCTGACTGTCGTTGGAACTAAAGCTCGAATTGACTGAGCTTTGAAGGTCAGCCTTTACATTGATAGTGGCAGGTTCACAACTGGTTCTAAGTTTGGGTCCTATTAGTGCTATCCTAATTGCTCTCAAAAGTTCGGCCATCTTCAAGGTCAGCCAAAAATGGATAAGGATGCTCTGATCTAAAAGGCTAGATGTCAAAAAGGATGGTGGGTTCTTTAATTAGGACTATGGCTATGCTCTCTGGAAGAAGTTCAGCGAATACCCAAGGTTGGCCCAAAGTCTGGATGAAAGAGTATTGAGATTCGTTACCGCTGCTTACTCCAGGTTGAAGATTGAACTTATGTTGATAGCAAAGTCCTCTTGCTGAATCAAGTTCATCTATTCGAGGTCCTTGGTGTGAGATTGGCAAGATCTGCTATCTATAGAATAGAGTAGAGGAATTCAGCTGCCTTCAAGGTCCGCCACTAGATAGGGTTGGACGGTGTTGGAGTTCTATATTTGCTGGAGGCTTGCTATCTACTTTGAGCTAGAAATCAAAACTAGTCAAATGGCAACTTCTTTCACTATTTAAGTTCATTTAGCTGAAGTTTAGTATGTCTTTAACAAGTTTTATAGTTATCAAAAGAAAGCTAAGAGGATTGTCATTGAGAGGGTCATCTGGTGTGCAAGGTCTAAAGGCCAACCTTCCAAAACTTGGTTGAAATAGAGAAACAACTTGCTTGAAGTTCGGACTTAACCTTCATTACTCCAGATAGCACTATGCCAAGGTCGGACATTTGATTGGACTTCGATGGGAGCTATTTTACCCTCAACAATTAGAAAGCAAAATTGAAATCCTAAACATAGAATACTTTTATAGTAGGTTAAATAAATCAAAACATAATAGGCAAAGTGGTGGGTGTGTAAATTGTAGGTCCTGCACTAGATTTCTCTAGTTAATTCTGCTTCATATTTTATCATCTAAAGTAGGGATACCTTCACAACTACTAAGATTATTGCACAAAACCAAAAAAAAGAAAAAAGCAACAACCCTCTCTTAAAATAATAAAGCTTTCAGGTATTTTTGCAGCCATTGCCCAAAATATGCCACAATGGTTTTCAATGGTGGTTTGTACTCTAAGCAGTTGTTTAAGCTTGAATTGCATTTTGAAGAAGATCCCTTACTGTGACATTGATCTTGAATATTCAAAGTATATGTCACTTGGTTGGTCTTCATGTATTTTGGTTGGATAAAATCTATTTCTAGTTTTGGAAGCTGTTTTGCTAATAGTGGATGAAGAAAGTAGGAATGAAGAATGTTAGGTTGAATTTATAGAGGGGATGCAAAGGAGTGCTGAAATAGGTGGGAGTGAAGGTGGAGAGGAAGAATTAAAGGATTACAAAAACATGAGAGGATCACAAAAAGAGATCAAGAGAATAAACATATGAGAGGATGAGAATGTGGTTGGGTGAAAGAGGTTGAATGGGGCAAAAATGTTGGTGAGTTTCATTGTTTGTTTGGGCACAAGTGGAAAGAGACAACCATGGAATGAATAGAATCATGCCAGCAATTTCAAAATTTTTTTTATAAAATTAGAAAAAACTCTTAGGAGGTGTTTGGTATAGGATGATTCATCTTAGATCAAAAATGATTTGGATGAAGGTGATGAAATCACCATGTTTGGTTCCATCTCGATGATTTTATGCGGCATTAATCCTAGATCACCACATTTCTCAAATCACCACTTAAACCATTCCTAAAAAATTTATTATTGAAGACAGATATCCAAGATCATCCCAATATGGTGATTGACTAGGAGCCAAATTTTCATGCGCAAGACATACATGTTAGATGTGTGCCCTAGAAGCCAGATTGACTGTCACTTGTAATACACTTCTAAGGATAATTTTATAATTTTGACTATAAATTAATGAATAGATTATTTTTCTATCATAGTGTATATTTAAAAGTGTCTATGATGCATCCTTTGAGTTAATGATAATGATAATTCATATTTTCAAGATTTAAAAATTTAATATATTAATTTTTATAATTAACTCATAAAATACTTTCGACCGTAGGATCATCACGAGAATGTTGATCAATCCGAAAGGTTGGTGTACGATTGCTTTCTTAGGATAGATATATCTTGAGTCTATGGTATGGAGACATCAGAGTGAGAGTACAGATACTTGTTAGAGAACGAGGGCAGTGAGCGTGACCACCTCGAGTAGTCATAAGGAAGTCTACTTTCTCATCGATGACTGACTCTATGCTGTAGTGGTGTGTATAGTTTTTTGACTTGAGGTGCATCGATAGTTCACCTTAAGGGTGCTATAGTTTGACTATACTATAACTTGATCTCCTAGCCATTCGAAATCCTGAGGTGTATGTTGGCTATAGCATGTTTATTCTAGGAATTGGATTGCACCAATAAGAGGATCTATCTACCTCGGTAGATGAGGAGTAGCTCTATGATAATCATGAGATTGACTTCTTAAGCCCATGGCTATGGCAGAATGAAGATGATAGAAAGAGTTCTATTAGGATTTCATATTGAACTCGAATTGAATGATTAATTCATATAATGGATATTGAGTTTGACGAGTTCACTTTAACCCTAATCCTGTCGAGGCTCAAGATGATAGAACCTAATCACATAGGTAACTGCACCGAGAGGTTTACTTTCAGTTCTAATGGATTGCCACCATATATTGCTAGGTGTCACTAGTAGATTTTGGGGGCAATTACAATAATTTTGATGATCAATCATTCTAATTGTATGAATTAAAAAAATTCTGATCCATCGAAAGATGTTTCGATGATGTTGATGATGGAGATCGTGACATATCTCATTACCATACAGATTTGAATCTAACTAGATCACATAAATAAGGATTCGGATCTAGATGTTATCAATTGAGCTAATCCAGTTTGATTGATTTAGATTAGATCCAATTAGGTTCAAGGTAATCATGCTAGCACATGATTGAGCCTGACTTTCTCCTTTTGAAATATTTTTGATTTATCGCAACCAAGTGAAATTTGATTTAAATCATTCTTGTATTTTGAATGAATTTATTTTCATCTGACTGAAATAAGTTTAGATCAGATTAATTGTAGAAATTTAATCCATTCATAGTCAAATTGGACTAGGGACAAAAGTTGACCTATTTAAGAGAATTGAGGGTTACCTGATCAGATGCTTCTAAAAAATTCTCTAGAAACTATTTTAATCTAATTTTTAGATATGTGATAAAGCATGAATTATACATTGGGTGTATCAAATTTTGTGATTTTTGGAAGTATCTAGACTAAGTTATAATAGAGTTTGATTTGGATCAAACTCTTGAGGGAAGAGTCCTAGGCATAGTGGACTCTTCCTTATCTACTCATGCGGCCACCTTCTAGATTGATTTTTGGCATCAAAATTAGATGGAATCTAGAGATTTTTTTGGAGATCAGGTTCAGAAGTCCCAATGATAAAAAAAATAAGGATTTGGTCAAAGAGGGACTCTAAATTGGCACTATACTTTTGTATAAGAACCCTTGCACCAAGGTTCTTCATGAAGGAAATATTTTTCATACCCAAAGGCTACTATTTCAGATATCCCATGCCCCCTCTATCCTCTCTCTCCCTCTCTTCTACATGACTAAAAACTTAGGCATAAATCTGAGAAGAAGATTCAATCAAATTTATGAAGAGTTCAGCATCTATGCGATGGTGTTTGTGAGACGGACACGCTGCCTTTAGAAATTTTTTTGAAGAACTTTTAGATTAGATTCAGATCTAATCTTTGAGAAAAATATTTATGAGAAAAATATATTTAGATTCTTCTCGAGTAGATACTGGTAGAGGCCAGGTGCGTGCGTGGCTCCTTTTAGAACCTCAGAAAATATTAGGATCATCGTAGGATAATCAAATTATCCAAATAAGATATAAAATTAAATTTGATTTAATTTTTATTTTAATTTTTAATATTAGATCATCATGATCAGATCTGAGAACTCTTAGATCTAATCAAATTATTTAAAAATTTTTAGAAAAATCCATCTTAGATCTGATTAGATCTACACGATCCTATGGCAGAAAATAGGATTTTTTGTTCAACTAGTATCAGAGCTGCATTAGCAGTTCTTCAGATCTACCATAGATCTAATTTTATTTTTGATTATGATTTGATATTAAAAAGTTTTGGATGTGATTAGATCTAAAATTAAAAAAATTAAAAGTTAAATAATTTAGATCTAATATGTATGAGATGCATGACTAGACTTGGTATAAAATAGTTCTATGTGTAGTCTAGTATGATCATGTATTTATTTTAATTAAATATAATTTTAAATCTATTTAATTTTTATTTTTTTAATATTATAATTATTGTAATCAGATTTAAAAATAAAAAATATTTTTTTAAAATTTTTGATTTATTCATGTGAGATATGAAAGATGCATGCTTAGACTAGTCATAGAATAGTTCTATAAGATGTCTAGAATAGTTTTATATTTAATATGAATAAATTTAAAATTTTATTTTTTAGATTTAATATATAATATTTTAGATCTGAAAGTATGCATATTGATGATACATGAGATGTATGCAAGACATATATTAGTTAGATGTTTTTATATGTGATATATGATCTAATTAGTTTTGTAGTAAAAAATTATATTTCTGATTAAGGAGTTTTCCATGGCCATCCGATCATAAGAACAAAATAGGATTTAAGGGCCCTCTCCTTTCATTCGATGGGGTGTTCTTATGGCGTGTAGGGGTGCTGCATGTTCGTCCTTAATAAAAAATCTGAACTTATTTTTCTGCAAAATCGTAGATCCTAAAATCCTAGAATTTTTATTACATATTTTGTTCATGAATCCAAAACTTAATTAAAAATTAAGATTATAAAACTAATTAGATCTAAAAATTATGAATTTTTAGATCTAGGACATATTCATAAAATTGGGTTCGAGCTTGGGTAGCTCAATTAGGTCTAGCGGTTGATCAAACTGAATCAAGAGTTAGTTAAGTGGGATCAAAGAAAGCTTAGATTTGATTAGCCTAATAGGATTAAGTTTGGGTCAACATCGAATCACATTGAGATGTGACTCGATCAAGTCAAGACCTAATTTGGCTCTGTAGTTCGAGTCTGAATTGTAGGCTAATACAATTAGTTTTGATTTGATAATTTGGTGTCTAAGGTAAGTCTGGTAGATATGATCGACTGATTTTTAATTGGGAGCTACTCAACCTAAATGCATTCTTGTCAAGTTAGTGGCATATCCCTTCCACCGGTCTCACTTACCTGACCATTTGTGTCAATCCAATTCTAATTTGAGGTGACTAATAATTTGAGCTAACCCATGCCACTAGGTTAGTCATAATTGTTATGACTAAGTCAAGTCAAGTTTAAAGAGATCTAAATTAAATCTTCTTAAGAAAATATTAAGTCTAAGATCTTCCATCATTGTAGATGTGCGGATCCTTTCCAAGGTTGATTGTTCTTGGCTGGATACAGTGATTCGGTTGCATCGGTGATTCGGTTGCATCGAAAAGATGCAAATATGTCTATTAGGCATTGGATGCTATGGGTTGAAGGATGGATTCGGCTCAATATTTTGGATATGGTGAGGAATCCAATCAGAAATCCCAATCTATACAAATGGTGGGTTTGACTTAACTAAGGAGTAGATCAATATTTTGGACATGATTAGATTTATGAATTAGAGATCAGGTTAGGATGCACCATGATTAGAGAATCATTGAATAAGAGTTCACTTATCTATTGATCCATCATCAATAACTATTAGGTGAGGTGGTGAGTCATTTGGTGGGACCGCACCATCCACTAGAAATCAATAATCATAGAGATTTTTGCATCTCTACCAAAGAAGTATAGAGATCTGAGTAAATAGTGGGAGCCTAATTTATTTAAAACTAAAATTTCTAAATAAGTTGATTAAGTTTAATTACAAAATCTAACTAGAAACTTTGACTCTCTATAGGAAACTGTCTGCGTCCAACCCACTAGCCCGTATCCTGGACACCCATAGACTAACCAAACCCAACTATAAGGATTGACTCCAAAACTTCAAAATTATTTTGGGTTTCGAGAAGTTAACTCATGTGTTAAATAGGAGTCGTCTTTCAAAAGTGAATGGATGAAGATAACAAAGCCAGATATTATATGTTGGGCACAATGTCTGATGAGCTCCAGCGTCAACATGAAGATATTAAGACTAGCTACCAAATGTTGGCTCACCTGCAAGAGTTATTTGGTGAACGAGTCATTGAAGGGAAATCCTGATTTCCCGGTTCAGGTTCGTTCAGATCTGATCAGATCAAGAGATATATTTCAAAAATTTTTTTTTTGATCCCAATCAGATCTTGATATATTTTAAATTTAATTCTTATTATTTTAATAAAATAAAATTAAAAGATAAATTAAATCAAATTTAATTTACTTGATCTGGGTAATCCTATTACCCTATGATGATCCTGTTTGCAGCGGAAGGTTCTGGATCTTAGCCACGCAAGTGCCTGGCCTCTACCGGTATCCACTTGGGGTTGGATTTGGAGATCCTCTTCTTCTCTATCACACCTCCAAAAATTAGATCTGGATCTGATCTGAAGGATCTTCAAAACTCCTTTTGAAGATCTGCAGTCGTCCTTTGCAGCAGTGCAGCCTTCTTGCTTTTGATCGCCTTTCTTTGATCTGAATCGCACCAACCAAGGTTCAAAACTCCTTTTGGATATGGAGAGCAAGGGGAGAAGGTGGTTTGGCATGGAGAGGGAGGGGAGAGGCAGCCTTGGGGCATGGGGAAACTATGATCTCATCATATATTCAATCTGAGTTGGATACAGGGTCTTATTTATAGACTAGCTATGATCCAACTCCTCTTCTTCCCAACCAATCACAATCCTTTGTGAAATCAGATCTAAATCTGATTGGTGGGAATAGAGTCCCCTGGATTCTTCCTTAGAGGGTGCCTAAGACCAGTCAAAGTTGGTTCTTAGAAGAACTCTAATTGAAATCCAAAAAGGAGATGGAGTCCTTGTCCAACAAGGACTCCTAGGCGCCTCCAACTTGGGCACACGCCTAGGGTGGCGTGCGCCCTTCTCCTTGCCAGGTTCTGGTAGGGGGACAGGCCCCCACCAGCTCTCCAATAGGTGCATGACATGTGGTCAAAAGTCAAAGTGTCAATGGTCAATGTTTGACCAGTCAAAGGTAGACTTTTGACCAAAGTCAAAGAACAAGAAATGATAGATGACCAAAAATGGTAGGTAATGTCTTATAAAATAAGACAACCTATTCTGACTTGGACAACCTTCAGTCAGACCATATGAAGGCCTCTGATTGAGCACAAACTCCTTTGGCTCAGACAGGACAACTTATTTATGATAGCAAAAGAAGAACGTTAGGTTCAATCGAGTGCTAGCACGATTTCCTTGAACCTAATTGAAT
This sequence comes from Cocos nucifera, assembly GCA_006176705.1. Lineage (NCBI taxonomy): Eukaryota > Viridiplantae > Streptophyta > Magnoliopsida > Arecales > Arecaceae > Cocos > Cocos nucifera. The sequence goes on along the minus strand of QRFJ01001665.1, from coordinate 64,189 downwards.
CTCATTCAGATCAATTAAACTAGATCAGTTCAATTGATGATCACTAGATTCAAACCCTTATTTGTGTGATCCAGTTAGGTTCAGTTCTGTATGGTAATGGGATATGTCATGATCTCTATCATCGACATCATCGAAACTTCTTTTGATGGATCAGAACTCTTCTGATTCGAACAGCTAGAATGATCGATCATCTAAATCATTCTAATTGCTCCTAAAATCCACCAGTGACACCTAGCAGTATATGGTGGCAACCCATCAGAGCTGAATGCAAACCTCTTAGTGCAGCTACCTGTGTGATTCAGTTCTTCTATCTTGAGCCTCGATCAGATTAGGGTTTAGGTGAACTCGTCAAACCCTAGTCTCTGTCATATGATGTAATCATTCGATTCGAGTTCAATGTGAAAATCTAAATAGAAACTCTTTCTATTATTTCACTCTGCCATGGCCATGGGCTTCTGGACTTGATTCTCATGATTATCATAGGGCTGCTCCTCTACCACCGAGGTAGATAGATTCCATCTTGATGCCATCCAGTTCCTACAATGAACATGCTATAGCCAACATACACCTCAGGATTCCATATGGCTAGGAGACCGAGTAATGATGTAGTCAAACTATAACACCCTCAAGGTGAACTACCGATGCACCTCAGGTCAAAGAACCAGACACACTACTGCAGCATCGAGTCAATCATTGTCGAGAAGGTAGACTCCCTAATGACTACTCGAGGTAGTCACACTCAGTGCCTTCGTTCTCTAACGAGTACCTATACTCTCGCTTCGATATCTCCACACCGTAGACTTAAGACTCATCTACCAAAGAGAAGCGATTGTACACCAACCTTCCGGATCAATCACCATCCTCATGATGATCCTATGGTCGGGAGCATTTTATGAGTTAACAATGATTATTCATGTCTTAAATTTTCAACTCTTGAAAATATGAATTATCATTACCATTAACTCAAAGGATGTATCACAGACACTAAAGACACATATGTGATAGAAAATAACCCATTTATTGCTTTTAGTCAAAATTATAATTTTGCCCCTAGAAGTGTATTACAAGTGTCAGCCAATTCTGGCTTCTAGGGCACATATATCTAACAGTCATGTAGTCAAATATCAAGTCACTAAAAGACTGTTTAAGGCTTAAATGCATGATGGGCAGTCGATCCAAGATCATTATCTAATGATGATCAAGAACTTAGAAAGCTTGAGAAGCTTGGTGTCAGTTAGATTAGGATCTACAGACTGATATAATTTTGTAGTCCTTGACTGATGTTATGGGCAGTTCATCATGAACTACCATATGCATAAACTTTAGAATACCTTGGCTGAGCTTATGAATATGTTGGTTACTGCTGAGCTTTCTATGAAAGATTCTAAAGGCTCAGTACTTGCTGTGGAGTGGACTTCTTCCAAGAGAAAATCTTTTGAAAAGAAGAAGAAGTCCATGAAGAAGTAGAAGATGGATGGTGGAAAAAAGAAAGGCAGAGCAGAAGAAGGCCACTGATAAAGAAAAATATGTTCATTGCAACTACTTACGACCATTGGAAGCGAAACTGCCTCTTTACCTGGCCAGCCTGAAGAACAAGAAGGAGACAGGTCCTTCTGGAGGTATGCTCGTTATAGAATCTAATCTTATGATTTCTTCTGCATTCAGTTGGATGCTTGACTTTGGTTCTAGTGCTCACTTATGCACTTCAATGCATGGGCTGAGGGATGGTGAGATGATCCTATGCATCGAGAATGGAGCAAGAGTTGCTGCTGTGGTTGTGAAAATCTATCCTCTGTGATTACCATTAGGATTAGACTTAGTACTTAGGGACTATTTTTATGTGCCTGTAGCAAGCAGAAATTTGATTTTTGTTTCATGTTTAGCACAGAAAGGCTATGTAATTAGTTTTCTTAAGGACAATTATAATATTCTTTATGAAAGAAATAAAATTGTAAGTGATTTTTTTATAAATAGTCTTTATCAGTTATATATTGATGTTTCTATGTTTAATATCAAACAAAACATGAATGCCATAGGATCAAAGTGACCTAGGGATAGTCTAAATGATAAGTATCTTTGGCACCTTAGGCTAGATCATATAGCTGATGATAGGGTTAACAAATTAGAGAAATTCGAACTATTGAGTCTATTGACTTTTGAGTCATATCTGATTTGTGAATCATACCTTCATAACAAAATGACCAAGCTTCTTTTTGCGGGACATGGGGAAAAGGCCATAGATCTGCTTGCCCTAGTACATACTGATGTATGCGGCCCATTTGATATGTCAATCAGAGGTAATTATATCTACTTCGTCATCTTTATCGATGATTTATCTCAGTATGGATATATGTATTTGATGCGACACAAGTCTGAAGCTTTTGAAAAGTTCAAGAAATTCAGACTCAAAGTAGAAAAACAAACAGAAAAATTCATTAAGATTCTTTGATCAAATCAAGAAGGCGAATACCTTAGTCGAAAATTCCTAGACTATCTTAAAGATAATGGCACAGTCTCTCAATGGACTCCACTTAGAATGACTCAACTTAACAAAGTTTCAAATGAAAAAATCGGACCTTATTAGATATGGTTCAATCCATGATGAGCTTCATAGACCTCTCTGAGTTTCTTTGGAGACATAGTCTGTTGATCGCTATATATTTATAGAATAGGGTTCTATCTAAAATCCTTCCTACCATACTGTAGAGATATGGCATGGTAAGAAATCAAGTCTAAGTTATCTCAAAATTTAGGATTGTTCGGCCCATGTCAAGGAGACAACAGGTAGATAAATTAGAGTCTAGGTCCTTTAGAACTCGATTTATTGGATATCCTAAAGAGTCATTAGGATATTTTTTCTATCTCCAAAAAGATCATAATGTGATTATGAGTCGACATGCCATCTTTCTTGAAAAATAGTTTATTTAAGATGGTGGCATCAAAAGATAGATTAGGCTAGAGGAGGAAGTCTCCTAAAAGCCATGAGCCAAGGAACCTATGAAACCCAATCAGATTGAGCCAGTCCAATCATTGCCTCGTCCACCTCATAGATCAGAAAGAATTTTCCATCCTCTTGAAAGGTACTTAGGTACTATTTCAGAGGACGTAGAGAAAATGTTCCTCATAGAAAAAGGGGTTCATGGTGATGATCCCAAAACCAATGATGAGGCAATATTAGATATCGACTTTGAGAAATTGTTAGAGGCAATGAAGTCAGAGATTAACTCAATGCACTCGAACCAAGTCTGGACCTTGGTAGATCCACTAGAAGGTATAGTATCTATTGGGTGTAAATGGCTCTTCAAGAGAAAGATAAGTGCCGATGAAAATGTAGAGACATTCAAAGCAAGGCTCATAGCGAAAGGGGTATAGTCAACACGAAGGCATTGACTATTAGGATACTTTTTCGCCAGTAGCCATGCTCAAATCCATTCGCACATTACTTGTTGTTGCAACCTATTTTGATTATGAAATTTGGCAGATGGATATGAAAATGGTGTTCTTAAATAAATATCTTGAGGAAGATATCTATATGAAATAGTTGCTGGATTTCACATCTAGTGATACTGATCATAAGGTCTGCAAGCTGCAAAGATCCATATATGGACTTAAGCAAACATCTCGGAGCTGGAATGCTCATTTCAATGATGTGATCAAATCGTTTGGATTCATGAAGAATGACGAGGAGCATTGTGTTTTTAAAAATATTAGTGGGAGCGCTGTTATCTTTCTCGTACTATACGTGGATGACATCCTCCTAATTGAGAATAATATTCTCATGTTGACTACGATCAAAATGTGGTTGTCTAAGAAATTCTTCATGAAAGATCTAGGAGAGACATCCTTTATTCTAGAAATTAAGGTCTATAGAGATAGACCAAATAGGATACTGGGTCTTTCATCGAAGATGTATATAGAGGAGGTGCTAAAGAGATTTAGCATGAAAAACTCCAAGAGAGGATTGGTGCCCTTTAGACATGGTGTTCATCTCTCCAAGAAGATGTGTTCCAACTATTAGATATATATGCCCTAGAAGCCAAAATTGGCTGACACTTGTAATACACTTCTAGGGGCAAAATTATAATTTTGACTATTATCAATAAAATGGGTTATTTTCTATCACATATGTGTCTACGATACATCCTTTGAGTTAATGGTAATGATAATTCATATTTTCAAGAGTTGAAAATTTAAGACATGAATAATCATTATTAACTCATAAAATGCTCCCGACCATAGGATCATCACGAGGATGGTGATTGATCCGAAAGGTTGGTGTACAATCACTTCTCTTTAGTAGATGAGTCTTGAGTCTACGGTGTGGAGACACCGGAGCGAGAGTACAGGTACTCGTTAGAGAACGAGGGCACTGAGCGTGACCACCTCGAGTAGTCATTAGGGAGTCTACCTTCTCGTCAATGACTGACTCGATGCTGCAGTAGTGTGTCTGGTTCTTTGACCTGAGGTGCATCGGCAGTTCACCTTGAGGGTGTTATAGTTTGACTACACCATTACTCGATCTCCTAGCCATATGGAACCCTGAGGTGTATGTTGGCTATAGCATGTTCATTGTAGGAACTGGATTGCATCAAGATGGAATCTATCTACCTCGGTGGTAGAGGAGCAGCCCTATGATGATCATGAGAATCAAGTCCAGAAGCCCATGGCCATGGCAGAGTGAAATAATAGAAAGAGTTTCTATTTAGATTTTCACATTGGACTTGAATCGAATGATTACATCATATGACAGAAACTAGGGTTTGACGAGTTCACCTTAACCCTAATCTGATCGGAGGCTCAAGATAGAAGAACTTAATCACACAGGTAGCTGCACCAAGAGGTTCGCATTCAGCTCTGATGGGTTGCCACCATATACTGCTAGGTGTCACTGGTGGATTTTGGAGCAATTAGAATGATTTAGATGATCGATCATTCTAGCTGTTCGAATCAGAAGAGTTCTGATCCATCGAAAGGAGTTTCGATGATGTCGATGATAGAGATCATGACATATCCCATTACCATACAGAACTGAAACCTAACTGGGTCACACAAACAAGGGTTTGAATCTGGTGATCATCAATTGAACTGAATCCAGTTCAATTGATCTGAATGAGATTCAATTAGGTTCAAGAAAATCGTGCTAGCACTCGATTGAACCTAACGTTCTTCTTTTACTATCATAAATAGTTGTCCTGACTGAGCCAAAGGAGTTTGTGCTCAATTAGAGGCCTTCACTTAGTGGTCTGACTGGAGCCTTGTCCAAGGTCAGAAAAGGTTGTCTTATTTTGTAAGACATTACCTGCCATTTTTGGTCACCTGCCATTTCTCGTTCCTTTGACTTTGGTCAAAAGTCTGACCTTTGACTGGTCAAATATTGACCATTGACACTTTGACTTTTGTCCATGTGTCATGCACCTATTGGAGAGCTGGTGGGGGCTTGTCTCCTATCCAAAACCTGGCAAGGAGGAGGGCGCACGCCACCCTTGGCGTGCGCCCAAGCTGGAGGCGCCCAGGAGTCCCTGTTGGACAGGGACTCCATCTCCTTTTTGGATTCCAATTAGAGTTCCTCCTAAGAACCAAGTTTGACTGGTCTTAGGTGCACCCTCTAAGGAGGAATCCAAGGGACTCTATTCCCACCAATCAGATTTAGATCTGATTTCACAAAGGATTTGTGATTGGTTGGGAAGAAGAGGAGTTGGATTATGCATAGTCTATAAATAAGACCCTACGTCCAACTCAAAGTGGAATTGAAAAATCCCATGCCCCAAGGCTGCCTCTCCTCTCCTCCTCCATGCCAAGTCCATCTTCTCCCTCTCCTCTCCATGCCCAAACGGAGTTTGGGATCTTAGTTGGTGCAATCCAGAATGAGAGAAAGGCGACAGAAAGCTAGAAGGCTGCGCTGCTGCAAAGGACAACTGCTGATCTTCGAAAAGGTATTTTGAAGATCCTCCAGATCAGATCCAGATCTAATTTTTGGAGATGTGATAGAGAAGAAGAGGATCTCTAGATCCAGCCTGAGTGGATACCAATAGAGGCCAGGCACTTGCGTGGCTAGATCCAGAACCTTCCGCTGCTTACAGGATCATCAACGGGTAATAGGATTACCCTACATCAAGGTAAATTAAATTTGATTTAATTTATCTAGATTTTATTTTATTATTAAAATAATAAGAAATTAGATCTAAAATATCCTAGATCTAATTTAGATCAAAGAAAATTTTTTTTGAAATATATCTCTTGATCTGATCAGATCTGAACGAACCTGGTCCGAAAATCAGGATTTTTCCTTCAACTGGTATCAGAGCCAAGGTTCTAAAATGTTTAGATCTAATTTTAAATTTATTTTAATTAAAAAATAAGTGATTTTAGATGTCACATGAGATGTGATCAGATCTAAAATCAAAAAAAAAAAAATTAAAATTAAATGAATTTGGATCTAAGATTAGAAAATATGCATGACTAGTTCTAAAATAGAATAGTTCTATAGAATAGTCTTGCATGTTTTTAATTTAATTTGATTAAATCATATTTTAGATCTATTTATTTACTATTTTTTGATATTATAATTATTATAATAACATCTAAAAAATAGTAAATAAAAATTATTTAATTTTAAACATCATATGAGATATGATTGATGCATGTCTAGACTAGTTGTAGAATAGTTCTACATAATTGTCTAGATTAGAATTTATTTTGATTAGATCAATTTAAATCTAATTTTTTAGATTATTATGAGATAATTTAGATCTGAAAAACATGCATGATTCGATACATGAGATGTATGCAAAATATGCCATGATTAGATCTAATTTGTATATGAGATATATGATATAGATCTAAAACTATTTTGTAGTATTGCATGTTCCTGATTAAGGCGTTCCTCTTGGCCGTCCGGTCATAAGAACGAAGAAGGGTTTAAAGGCCCTCTCTTCCCATTCGATGGGGTGTTCTTATGATGTGTAGGGGTGCTGCGTGTTCGTCCTTAATCAGAAATCCAAAACTTACTTTCTGCAAAACCCTAGATCCTGAAACCCTAGGATTTATTGTGCATATTTTGTTTATGAACCCTACTTAATTAAGAATTAAGATTATGAAATATTAATTAGGTCTAAAATTGAGAATTTTAGATCTAAGACATATTCATAATACTGGGTTCGGGCTTGGGTAGCTCAATTAGGTCTAAGCGGTTGATCAAACCGAATCAAGAGTTGGTTAGATGGGATCAACAATGCTTAAATTGACCAGCCTAATAGGATTAAGTCTGGGTCAAGATCGAGTCACGATCAAGCAAGACCTAATTAGGCTCAGAGGTTAGAGTCTGGATTGTAGGCTAACCCAATTGGTTCTGACTCAACAATTTGGTGTCTAAGGTAAGTTTGGCACATACGACCGACTGATTTTTAATTGGAAGCTACTCGACCTGAATGCGTTCTTGTACGAGTTAATGGCATATTCCTTCCACCGGTCTCACTTACCTGGCCATATCTGTTGACACAGTTCTGATCTGAGGTGGTCAATAATCCGAGCTAACCCATGCCACTAGGTTAGTCATAATTGTTATGACTATGACAAGTCTAGTTTAATGAGACCTGAATCAATTCTCCCTAAGAAAAGATTAAGTCTGAGGTCTTCCACCATTGTAGATGTGCGGGCCCTTCCCGGGGTTGATTGTTCTCGGCTGGATACAGTGGCTCAGTTGCACCGGGAAGATGCAACCATGTCTATTAGGCATTGGATGCTATGGGCTGGAGGATGAGTTGGGCTCAATATTCTGGATACGGTGAGAGACTCAATTAGGAACCCAGTCTATGCAAATGGTGGGTCTGACTTAACTAAGGAGTGGATCAATATTTTGGATACGGTGAGATTCATGAATTAGAGACCAAGTTTGGGTGCACCATGATTAGAGAATCATTGAACAAGAGTTGTTCACTCATTGGCTAACCCATCACCAATAACTGTTAGGTGAGGTGATGAGTCAGTTGGTGAGACCGCACCACCCACTAGAAATCATTAATCATGGAGATTTTTGCATCTCTACAGAGGGAGTGTAGGGATCCGAGAAAATAGTGGGAGCTAATTTGTTTAAAAATAAAATTTCTAAATAAATTGGTCAAGTCATAATTACAGTATCTAACTAGAATCTTTGACTCTCTACAGAAAAATGTCTGCGTCCAACCCATTAGGCACGTATCCTGGACACACATAGACTGACTGGACCCAATTATAAAGATTGGCTCAGGAACTACAAAATTATTTTGGGTTTCTGAGAAGTTAACCCATGTATTTGGACCAGGACCCTCCCACCTTACCAGCCCGTCCATCCACTGAACAGAGAGCGTCTCTGAAAAAATGGATAGACGAAGATAATAAGGCCAGATATTACATGTTGGGCTCGATGTCTGATGAGCTCCAGCGCCAACATGAAGATATCGGGACTGCTCGCCAAATGTTGGCTCACCTACAGGAGATGTTTGGTGAACAGAGTCGCGCAGCCAAATATCAAGTCACGAAATGACTTTTTAAGGCTAAGATGCGTGATGGGCAGTCAGTCCAAGATCACTGTCTGATGATGATCAAGGACATGGAAGAGCTTGAGAAGCTCGGTGTGAAGTTAGACTTGGATCTGCAGAACGATATTATTCTGCAATCCTTGACTGATGCATATGGGCAATTCATCATGAATTACCACATGCATAAACTTCAAAATTCCTTGGCCGAATTAATGAATATGCTGGTTACCGCTGAGCTTTCTATGAAAGGTTCTAAAGGCTCAGTTCTTGCTATGGAACAGACTTCTTCCAAAAGAAAGTCTTATGGAAAGAAAAAGAAGTCTGTGAAAAAGCAGAAGATGGAAGGAGCAAAGAAGAAGAAGGCAGAGCCGAAGAAGAAGGCCGATGTCAAAGAAAAGTGTTTCCATTGCAACAGCGACGGCCATTGGAAGTGGAACTGCCCTACTTACCTGGCCACCCTGAAGAACAAGAAGGAAGGTCCTTCTGGAGGTATGCTCGTTATTGAGTCTAACCTTATGATTTCTTCTGCATCCAGTTGGGTGCTTGACTCTGGTTCTAGTGCTCATCTGTGCACTTCCATGCAGGGTCTTGAGGATAGCAGGAGGCTGAGGGATGGAGACATGATCCTACGCATCGGTAATGGAGCAAGAGTTGCTGCAGTAGCCGTGGGAACATACCCTCTTTGATTACCATCTGGTTTAGACTTAGTTTTGAAAGACTGTTATTATGTGCCTGCAGCTAGCAGGAATTTGATTTCTGTTTCATGCTTAGCACAAGAAGGCTATGTGATTACCTTCTTTAAGGACCATTGTAACATTCTTTATGAAAGAAATAAAATTGCAAATGGTTTCCTTATTAATGGTCTTTATCAGCTACATATTGATGTACCTATTCTAACTATCGAGCAAAACGTGAATGCCAAATGACCTAGGGATAGTCCAAACGACAGATATCTATGGCACCTGAGATTAGGTCATATAGCAGAAGATAGGATCACCAACTGACTCATCACCTCACCTAACAGTTATTGGTGATGGGTTAGCCAATGAGTGAACAACTCTTGTTCAATGATTCTCTAATCATGGTACATCCAAACTTGGTCTCTAACTCATGAATCTCATCGTATCCAGAATATTGATTCACTCCTTAATTAAGTCAGACCCACCATTTACATAGACTAGATTCCTAATTGAGTCTCTCACCGTATCCAAAATATTGAGCCCAACTCATCCTCTAGCCCATAGCATCCAATGCCTAATAGACATGGTTGCATCTTTCCGGTGCAACTGAGCCACCATATCCAGCCGAGAACAATCAACCCCAGGAAGAGCCCGCACATCTACAATGGTGGAAGACCTCAGACTTAATCTTTTCTTAGGAAAAATTGATTTAGGTCTCATTAAACTAGACTTGTCATAGTCATAACAATTATGACTAACCTAGTGGCATGGGTTAGCTTGGATTATTGACCACCTCAGATCAGAACTGTGTCAACAGATATGGCCAGGTAAGTGAGACCGATGGAAGGAATATGTCATTAACTCGTACAAGAATGCATTCAGATCGAGTAGCTTCCAATTAAAAACCAGTCGATCGTATGTGCCAAACTTACCTTAGACACCAAATTATTGAGTCAGAACCAATTGGGTTAGCCTACAATCCAGACTCTAACCTCTGAGCCTAATTAGGTCTTGCTTAATCGTGACTCGATCTTGACCCAGACTTAATCCTATTAGGCTGGTCAATTTAAGCATTGTTGATCCCATCTAACCAACTCTTGATTCGATTTGATCAACCGCTTAGACCTAATTGAGCTACCCAAGCTCGAACCCAGTATTATGAATATATCTTAGATCTGAAATTCTCAATTTTAGACCTAATTGATATTTCATAATCTTAATTTTTAATTAAGTAGGGTTCATAAACAAAATATGCACAATAAATCCTAGAATTTTAGGATCTAGGATTTTGCAGAAAGTAAGTTTTGGGTTTCTGATTAAGGACGAATACGCAGCACCCCTAAACATCATAAGAACATCCCATCGAATGGAAGGAGAGGGCCTTTAAACCCTTCTTCATTCTTATGACCGGACGGCCAAGAGGAACGCCTTAATCAGGATCATACAATACTACAAAACAGTTTTAGATCTATTTCATATATCTTATATACAAATCAGATCTAAACATGGCATATTTTGCATACATCTCATGTATCGAATTATGCATATTTTCAGATCTAAATTATCTCATAATAATCTAAAAAATTATATTTAAATTAATCTAATCAAAATAAATTCTAATCTAGATAATTATGTAGAACTATTCTATAACTAGTCTAGACATGCATCTATCATACCTCATATGATATTTAAAATTAAATAATTTTTATTTGATATTTTCTAGATGTTATTATAATTATTATAATATCAAAAAATAATAAATAAATAGATCTAAAATAAGATTTAATCAAATTAAATCAAAAACATGCAAGACTATTCTATAGAACTATTCTATTTTAGAACTAGTCATGCATATTTCCTAATCTTAGATCCAAATCATTTAATTTTAATTTTTCTGATTTCAGATCTGATCACATCTCATGTGATATCTAAAATTATTTATTTTTTAATTAAAATAAATTTAAAATCAGATCTAAATACTTTTAGAATCTTGGCTCTGATACCAGTTGAAGGAAAATCCTGATTTCCTGGTCCAGGTTCGTTCAGATCTGATCAGATCAAGAGATATATTTCAAAATTTTTT
>QRFJ01001665.1:30000-52420 GCA_006176705.1 Cocos nucifera | reverse complement strand
ATTTGCTTGTCGTGCAGCCTATTTCATTACGAAATATGCAAATGGAAGAAAAACGACATTCTTAATGGATATCTTGAGGAAGATACTATATGGAAAACCGCTAGGTTCACACTCCAGTGATCGATCAAAGTTTGCAAGCTGCAAAGGTCCATATATGGACTTAAGCAAGCATCTCGAGATGGAACACTCTTTCAATGATGTGATCAAAATGTTTGGTTTCATCAAAAATGAAGAGGACCATGTGTTTTCAAAAGGATCAGTGGGAGCGCTATTGTCTTTTCTCTATTTACTGGATGACATCCTCCTTATTGAGAATGATATTCCCATGTTAACAACAGTCAAAATTTGTTGTCCAAGAAATTCTCCATGAAAGACCTAGCGAAGATTCCTTTATTCTAGAATTAAGTCTATAGGGATAGACCGAACAGGATGCTAGGACTTTCACAGAAGATGTACATAGAGAAAGTACTAAAGAGGTTTAGTATGAAAAACTCTAAGAGGAGATTAATATCCTTCAGACATGGTATTCATCTTTCCAAGAAGATGTGCCCCAGCACACCTGAGGAAATAGAACGCATGAGCAAGATCCCTTATGCTTCTGCAATAGGGAGCCTCATGTATGCCATGCTATGTACACGACCTGATATAGCCCATGCTGTGAGTGTCACAAGCAGATATCAGTCAAATCCAGGTGAAGAACACTGGACTTCTGTGAAATGTATCCTTAAGTACTTGAGAAGAACTAAGGATATGATGTTGGTCTTTGGTAACGGAGAACTCCAAGTCCAGGGATACACAGACTCGAATTTCATGTCGATATAGATGATCGAAAGTCGACATCTGAGAGTCTATTTGTGTGCAATGGTGGTGCTGTCAGCTGAAAGAGTTTCAAGCAAACGGTGATACCACCTCATCCATAATTACCTCGAAAAGGATTATGTCGAGGTCAAGAGAGTCAACTTTGCAGATAATATGGCAGACCCACTTACAAAGCTGTTAGGCCAGTAGAAAATCAAAGCCCACCTTGAGAAGATGGGACTTAGACTTGTAGCCAATTGGCTTTAGGACAAGTGGAAGATTGTTAGATATATGTGCCCTAGAAGCCAGAATTGGCTGACACTTGTAATACACTTCTAGGGGCAAAATTATAATTTTGACTAATATCAATAAAATGGATTATTTTCTATCACATATGTGTATTTAGTGTCTGTGATACATCCTTTGAGTTAATGGTAATGATAATTCATATTTTCAAGAGTTGAAAATTTAAGACATGAATAATCATTATTAACTCATAAAATGCTCCCGACCATAGGATCATCACGAGGATGGTGATTGATCCGGAAGGTTGGTGTACAATCGCTTCTCTTTAGTAGATGAGTCTTGAGTCTACGGTGTGGAGACACCGGAGCGAGAGTACAGGTACTCGTTAGAGAACGAGGGCACTGAGCGTGACCACCTCGAGTAGTCATTAGGAAGTCTACCTTCTCGTCAATGACTGACTCGATGCTGCAGTAGTGTGTCTGGTTCTTTGACCTGAGGTGCATCGGCAGTTCACCTTGAGGGTGTTATAGTTTGACTACACCATTACTCGATCTCCTAGCCATATCGGAACCCTGAGGTGTATGTTGGCTATAGCATGTTCATTGTAGGAACTGGATTGCATCAAGATGGAATCTATCTACCTCGGTGGTAGAGGAGCAGCCCTATGATGATCATGAGAATCAAGTCCAGAAGTCCATGGCCATGGTAGAGTGAAATAATAGAAAGAGTTTCTATTTAGATTTTCACATTGGACTCGAATCGAATGATTACATCATATGACAGAGACTAGGGTTTGACGAGTTTACCTTAACCCTAATCTGATCGGGGCTCAAGATAGAAGAACTTAATCACACAGGTAGCTGCACCAAGAGGTTCGCATTCAGCTCTGATGGGTTGCCACCATATACTGCTAGGTGTCACTGGTGGATTTTGGGAGCAATTAGAATGATTTAGATGATCGATCATTCTAGCTGTTCGAATCAGAAGAGTTCTGATCCATCGAAAGGAGTTTCGATGATGTCGATGATAGAGATCATGACATATCCCATTACCATACAGAACTGAACCTAACTGGGTCACACAAACAAGGGTTTGAATCTGGTGATCATCAATTGAACTGATCTAGTTCAATTGATCTGAATGAGATTCAATTAGGTTCAAGAAAATCGTGCTAGCACTCGATTGAACCTAACGTTCTTCTTTTGCTATCATAAATAAGTTGTCCTGACTGAGCCAAAGGAGTTTGTGCTCAATCAGAGGCCTTCATATGGTCTGACTGGAGGTTGTCCAAGTCAGAAAAGGTTGTCTTATTTTGTAAGACATTACCTGCCATTTTTGGTCACCTGCCATTTCTTGTTCTTTGACTTTGGTCAAAAGTCTACCTTTGACTGGTCAAACGTTGACCATTGACACTTTGACTTTTGACCACATGTCATGCACCTATTGGAGAGCTGGTGGGGGCCTGTCCCCCTACCAGAACCTGGCAAGAAAGAGGGCGCACGCCAAAGGCATGCCACCCTTGGCGTGTGCCCAAGTTGGAGGCGCCCAGGAGTCCCTGTTGGACAGGGACTCCATCTCCTTTTTGGATTCCAATTAGAGTTCTCCTAAGAACCAACTTTGACTGGTCTTAGGCACCCTCTAAGGAGGAATCCAGGGGACTCTATTTCCACCAATCAGATTTAGATCTGATTTCATAAAGGATTGTGATTGGTTGGGAAGAAAAGGAGTTGGATCACAGACAGTCTATAAATAAGACCCTACGCCCAACTCAAATGGTGATGAAGATTGAATCACAATTCCTTATGCCCTAAGGCTTCCTCTCCCCTCTTTCTCCATGCCAAACCACCTTCTCCCCTTCCTCTACACATCCAAAAGGAGTTTTGGATTTTTGGTTGGTGTGATCCAGATCAAAGAAAGACGACTGAAAGCTAGAAGGCTACACTACTACATAGGACGACTGCTAATCTTCAAAAGGAGTTTTGAAGATCCTCCAGATCAGATCCAGATCTAATTTTTGAAGATGTGATAGAGAAGAAGAGGATCTTCAGATCCAGCCCGAGTGGATACCATAGAGGCCAGGCGCTTGCATGGCTAGATCGAGAACCTTCCACTGCATACAGGATCATCAACGGGTAATAGGATTACCCATATCAAGATAAATTAAATCTAATTTAATTTATCTAATTTTATTTTAATTTTTAAAATAATAATAATTAGATCTGAAATATCTTAGATCTGATCTAGATCGAAGAGAAAATTTTTTGAAATGTATCTCTTGATCTGATCAGATCTGAACGAACCTGGTCCAAAAAATTAGGATTTTTTCTTCAGCACCCTCTCTCTCTCTCTCCAAAAACCACCTAGGGCATGCATTCAAAGAAAAACTCCAGTGGGTACACATCCCTATCCCTTCTTTCTTGCAAAGACTAAGTCAAAAAGTGGCTTGTCCTGATCCTTTCCATTTAAGACCAGGACAAGATCTAATCTGGCCAAAATAAGGTCTAGTCAGACCAAAACAAACCTATACAGGATTCTTGGATGAGTCAAATCTAATTTGACTTAGTTCAGACCAATCAAAAAATCCATAAAAGAAGAAAGTTAGGTTTAATCATGTGCTAGCATGATTTTCTTAAACCTAATTGGATCTAATCCAATTCCATCGGACCATGTGAATCTAATTAATGACATTCAGATCCAAATCCTTATTTATGTGACCTAGTTAGATTCAATTTTGTATGGTAATGAGACATATCGTGATCTCCATCGTCGACATAATTGAAATACCTTTCAATGGATCAGAATTTTTTTTGATTCATATAATTAGAATCATCGATCATCAAGACTGTTGGTGCAGAAATCCATGAGAACGCTGAAGATAGCTGGAGTCAAGAAGGTGAGCCCACCAACAGGACCTACAAAATAAAATTCAAACTGTAGTTGGATGGTTCCGGCAGGATCCTCCGATGCTTAAGTTAATTCTTCGACCAACTGAAATAAAGTGCTCAGGATATAAAGAAGTAGAGTGATGGAAAGAAGAAGAGAGCTTAGAAAAAAATATATCTAGAGGATCTCTTTCATAGATAGAGTGTGTAACAAACTGATGGTGATAGTCGTAACCATCTGGTAGTGGACCGCTCGGGCCACATGAAGTTTGTTACAGAGGATGGGTTATCGTTTGTCACAATTTGTAGGTGGTTGAGACCCATTTGTTGAAGTTCGGATATAGGTTGAAGGCTTCGATATATGTGGTGGTCTTATGGTCAGTTGAGGTTTGTTGGAGGCAGCATCTAATTGGTTTAAAAGGTTCGGAACCTTTCTGGGTTGTACACAAGTGGATGTCCCCAAATTGAGATCTGAGGCTTCCATGCTTCATCCTTCATGGAGCGGTCATTATGTATCAATAACTTGATGAGGTTTTCTTAGGTGATTTCCACCGACAGACGTGGCAGGATTTAAGTAGGTCTATGATTGGAGCGCAACTGAAGGAGTTCATTCGAAAGAAGCATGGCTGGAGGAATTCATCCAGAAGGAGCACGGTTGAAGGAATTCATCTGAAAGAAGCACGGCTAGGGGAGTTCGTCCGAAAAGAGCGCGATTGGAGGAGTTCGTCTAAAAGAAGCGCGGCTAGAAGAATTTGACTGTCTTCCAAGCTTGCCACCAATCAAGGTTGGGAGAGCCAAACTTGGGTCCTATCACTTATCTCTAGTTGAGAAGTAAAGTTAGTTAAATAGCAGTTTCCTCTTTCTGTTTGAGATCGTGCCCCAAACTTTCATGTGCTATTGAGAGATTCTATGGTATAATCCTGTAACTAGGAGGGATTGGTAAATTCCAATGGATGAAGGTCAGCAGCTAAAGACCTTGGCCAAGGACTTTGATGATGATTATTTTTCTCCTAACACTTGTCTTCCTACTTTTAAGTTCGAATTTCAAATGAAGAAAGTACAAAAAAGTTATTGAAGTCGAAGTTCCTTGGTAGCTTCCCACTCTTGGAAAATGCATCCTTTTGTCTCTTTTCGAATTGGCACCAAAGTTTGATGTTGAGTAATCTAAAAAGACAATTTTCCTCAAAAATCCATCTATTGCGGAGCTTGAAGTACGACATAATTATTATTCTATCAAGCGGCAGGTGCGAGTGGGACATGTGGTGGGCCAGGGTTAGTTGAAGGAGCCCTACGATCATAACTTTGGTTCTATTCTCCTATTTAAATCTCTCCTTCCTCCGTGACCTCTCATTTTTATTTGTGCAGTCCTTCCCCTCTTTTCCCATCTTCCGGCATCCCTGAGCATCCCGTCTTTGTTGGTCCTGTTCTCTCGCAATGTCTTTGGCCACCGACATTCCTCTTGAGTGTTCTCCATCTCTTTCGGTCTACTTCTTAGGTTCTTTGATCAATGTAGGTCAGTCACACATCCTTGTCCTTTTTGATTTTTAGCTTTTTCGTATTTTTCAGAGCTCCTTCGGATTCTTCTAAGTGGGTTTTCATCATTTTTTCTTTTCAGGCTTTCTCTATCTCTTTTTCCTAGGTTTTTAGGGGATTTCGTCAGATTTACTCTGATTTGAATGACGTTCAAAGTTTCTTGGTTTAGCAGCTTTGGAGACCTGATTGACCCAAACCCCCAAAATTTCGAGATTAGAATGAAAGATAAACCTAGGATAGTACCTTGGTCAAACTTCATACCAGGGACCATCTCTTGCTTCTTGACCACTGAAGATCTGTCATTGATTAGGATCTAGTA
This sequence comes from Cocos nucifera, assembly GCA_006176705.1. NCBI lineage: Eukaryota > Viridiplantae > Streptophyta > Magnoliopsida > Arecales > Arecaceae > Cocos > Cocos nucifera. Next base: position 46,642 of record QRFJ01001665.1, on the reverse strand, counting down.
TGGGATGCCTGCTAAGTATGAGTTGGAACTTTCTAGATTGAGTGGCCGAGCTTGTGCCCCTCCTTCTGATCGATTTGCTTATATTTGAAGGCATTTCAAGTCGGATTATGGCTTTCTCTTCCTGCTTTTGTTGTAGCTCTTTTTCATTTTCTAGACATCTCTTTAGCTTCTATAGTACTGAACTTCTTTAGGTTCATAATAGGATTTCTTGCTCTCTACATGTCCACCAAAGTTCGGTCTATTGTTTTATTTTTTCGAACTTACTTTACCCTTAAGCATCATCCTACTACAAAGGACTGGTGGTATGTTTCACCCTAGTTTGGTAAGAAGGGATTGCTCAAGGACGCCCCCTCCTCCATCCATAACTGAAAAGAGAAATTCATCTTTATTTCTTACCCGACTTTAGACTTAGGACTTCCACCTTGGGGAAATCCGAGGGATTTCGTCCGTCGAGCTCTGGGATTAGAAAAAGAAGACTGAAGGTCCGTTAGCAAAATCATTTTCAAATCAAAGATTTTCAAACTTCTCTTGTGTCCAAGCTAATAAAAGAACAAACTCTGTTCAACCTCGATCTTAGCTTTCTAAACCCAATAGGTACACGACCGAAGTTGCGGATTACTCATTTTCTTTCTCTTTCTCCTCTCTGACGTACCCTTATCTTCTTTACTATAGAAATAGATGCCCAAGCAGTCGAAATGCTTACGAGGGGGATCCCGACCCATAAGAGAAAAGGTAAGGCATTGGGAGAAAGTTCAAAAAAGGCAAAGGTTGATGTTGCGAGCCCGCAGCCCCTGCCAGCACCATGGGTGCCTCCGAAGTTGCCCCCAAAGTCGAAGCTCCTCCTACTATCAAGTTCAGCCCTACTGTTGAGGCCGCCAATCCTCAAATACCATCGAGCCCTCCCATCATGGCCCAAGTTTCAGAGCCTCCCCTCGAAAAGAAGAAAGAGGCGGAGAAGAAAAGGACCAAAAGGGCTTTGAGGAAGTCCCAACGGAAGGTCCACCATAATGGGCCCAATAGCTCCGATGAAGAAATAGAGGAGAACCCCTTCAAGAACCATGAAGTCATCCAGGGTTTGGTTGATGGGTTTACCATATCCAAAGTTATAGACAGGATTGTAGACGTCGATGTCAAACAACGTGCTTGGGATTCACTTGGATCTTTTCTCAAGGTAGTCACTTCATCCTTCTTTTTTTCTTTGACTTTCTCAATATTTTCTTGTCTGCATAGCTCATTTCATCATCTTATATATGTTTTTTAAACAGACGGGCCATTAACTACTAGGCTACATTAGATCACTGAATCATTTGAGGTCAGAGTTGGTGAAGGCCCAAGAAGATCATCAGGCCAAAGTTGAGTGCCTAATTAAGGAGTAAGATGAGGTTGATCGCTTTTTTAAGGATAAATCTATTAAGGTTGAGATTCTTCAAGAAGCACTCCATAAAGTAAAAGAAATATCAACGGAGTTAAAAGCTGCCTTGGACCTAGAAGAAGAGCAGAGAAAGAAAGCTGAAGTTGAGACTGCCGAGCTAAAGGAGTAGATTTTGAGGTAGATCTCGAAAATGATGGCTCGGGCGATAAAAGAGTTCAAGGTCTATTTCAAAATGAGAGACTTGAATGTCAAATTTAGCCAAGAGGCCTTCAATAAAGATTTTGAGCTCTATGAGAATAGGGTGGCCAGTAAGTTTTCAAAGCTCGATCTCGACTTCTTGTATGGAGGAGCTCCTAAGAATGAGATGGAGCCATCCATCGATACGGCCGATCTCCCTCCTGTCGAAGAATCGGGGGTGACTAATGTTGCGCCGGGCTCCTCGTCAGCTCCCCCATAGGTCTGGGACCTCTTTAATTTGTATTTTCCTTCATCTTTCTTTCTTGTATTTGAACATTTGGAATTAATGAAAAGAAATTTTTTTTTATGTTTTTGCCATGGTGTGCTTGTGTTTTAGAATATTCATAGCGAGGATAGTCATGACTCGCCTCCTCCTGATGATGCCACATTGCTACCTCAAGGCCTTCTCTTAAAGCCCATTATTAAGGACCTGAAGAGAGAGGTTCATCAGGCCAAAAAAAGTTGAAGAAGGCAGAGGACGAGCTTCAAAAATTGAAAAAGCTTTATTCTGAAGCCACAATTAAAGTTACTCATCTTCGATAGATCCATAAAAAGAATACTATGGACTACATCAATAAAAAATGCCATTTGATAGAGGAGTTAGAGCGGATAAAGAAGCTTGGCAGCAATAAGGCATGGTCTTTAATGACCAAAGTAGGCTCTCTAGAAGTCGAATTAAGGGCTGTGCGAGAAAGGATCCAGATACTTGAAGGAAGTTTAGCATGGTCCATCAATTAGACTGAGTATGGTTGGGATTAGTCGAAAAGGTTCTTCGAATTACAGAATCAATTGCAAGCAGTCGAGGATTCATATAATGATTATAGGCGAGGTTGGTGTGGTCAAGTCATCGATCTTCAAACTTTGAAAGTCTGAGGGGGAAGTCGCCCAACTTCGACAGCAATTATCGGGTAGAACTAAAGCCGGCATGAGGGAGGAGACGGTCGGAGAGATCGTTCAAGTTTCGCTTGGGAGCGAGAAGATCATAGGAGGCCAGACGCGCACGGACTAAGAGGCTTGCGGATGCCAACCCCTCCCCATCCTCTTCTCTATTTTTTGAAATAGAATCTCTTAGCCGGAGCCACCGTAGGGTGCATCCGAGAGCGCATAGGAGGAGCTCGATCGGAGATGTGTGGGAGAGAAGCTCGATCGCAGCCGTGCCGGCTTCTCCTTCTTCTTCTACTTTTTTTTTGAAGTCGGTGCCACCTAGGATCATGAGGGAGATTGGCGGAACGCATGCACGAGAATGACATCGGCTAGTTGGGTCATCTAGACCGGGGAGAGGCCTATGGATATTGTTTCCTCCCCTCTTTCTTCCTTCTAAAAGTCAAAATTGAGAGGAGATAAATGCGATTGCATATAGTGAGAATTGGAGTAACATTAAAAGCATATAGGATTTCGGTGTTAAATATGACTGAGTGGAAACCACTTGAGGTAATAAGAGATCAAACAAAATTAATAGCATGTAGAGTTCCAATAATAAATTCAACTTGTAAGTAGTATGTAGCAATAAAATATCAATCATCAATACGAACATACAACATTTGAAGAAAAAGCCATAAAACTTCTAGTTAGTTGATGAGGACGATCCACTATCCAGATGGTGCATGATAGTAGCTGAGTTTTTGGATCTACATATCCCATTTAATAGAGGAATATATAAAAAATAATAAATAGTTGCAGTAGTATCTAAGCCTTAGCTTGGAAAATATAGCTCTGATTTAATCCAAATAGGTAAAATTTGTGACCCATGGGAGTAACGAATAGAAATGATATCATAGTCTCGAATGAAGATGTAATAAATATAACAGTAGGATGCCAAAGTGACTGCCAACCCAAGAAAGTCTCTCTTCATTCTTCTCTAATTTTTTATAATATAATTTTATTTTTTTTCTCTCTCCGGACCTCAATCTCTCCATTTCATTTTGGATTTTAGAGGTTGTTTTTATTTTGCCTAGTATATTATAGTGCAAAGACTTGAGGTGCATCGATAGTTCACCTTAAGTGTATTATTGTTTGACTACACCATAACTCGATCTCTTAACCATTCAGAATTTTGAGGTGTATGTTGACTATAGCATGTTCATTATAGAAATTGGATTGCACCAATAGGAGATCTATCTATCTCGGTAGATGATGAGCAGTCTTATGGTGATCATAAGATTGAGTCCATAAGCCCATGGCCATGGTAGTATGAAAATGATGAAAAGAGTTTCTATTAGCATTTTACATCAAAGTCAAATCGAATGATTTATTCATATGATGGATGTTGGGTTTGACGAGTTCATCTTAATCCCAATCCTGTCGGGACTCAGGATAGAAGAACCCAATCACACAAATAGCTACACCAAGAGGTTCGCTTTTGATTCTGATGGATTGCCACCATATACTGCTAGGTGTCACTAGTAGATTTTGAGAGTAATTAGAATAATTTTGATGATCGATCATTCTAATTGTATGAATCAGAAAAGTTCTGGTCCATCGAAAGATATTTCGATGATGTCGATGATAGAGATCGCGACATATCTCATTACCATATAGAATTGAACCTAACTGGATCACACAAATAATAGTTTGGGTTTGGAGTTAATCAATTGAGCTAACTCAGTTTGATTGATTTAGATTGGATCTAATTAGGTTCAAGAAAATCATGCTAGCACATGATTAAACCTAACATTCTCTTTCTGTAGTCTTTCTAGTTTGTTTTGACTAAGTTAAATTAGATTTGACTCATCCAGAAACTCTATCTTAGTTTGATTGGAGCTTATCTAGATTAAAAAAGTATTATTCTAATCTGATCTAGTCTTGTCCTAATTCAGCAAATGAAAGTAGGACAAGACTTGCTAGTTTTCATACCTTTTCGAACATTGGGTCAAAGGTTGACTCGGATGTAGGAAAGAAAAGGTAGGGGCATGCGCCCCCTGGAGACTTCTAGGGGCATGCACCGGCCATGGTTTTCATGCACAAAAATGTGCGCATGCCCTATGTTGGCGTGCGCACATGGGAAAAAGGGAGAGAGTCCCATCAGGATGGGACTCTAGGATTTTTGATAGGATCAAATTACCTGGCGCCCATCCTTTTATTTTTATCCAATTATGGTGCCACTTATGGAGGGTTTTTGGGGTCTCTAACCTGATTGGATCAGGTGACATCGTATGACCAATCAGATTTAGATCTGATTAAATCAACCAATATGATTGGTTGATGCTGTGTGGCACTGCATGGTGCAAGGAAGTCTATTTAAACCCTTTCTGCGCCTTGGGTTAGAGTGTGCCCAAATTACCACGCTACAAGGTTATCACCCCATCCTTTGTTCTATGCCCTCTCATCCTCCTCTCCCTCTTCTCCATGCCTAAAAATTAGGCACAAACAGTGAGGAAGATCCAAGAGAATTGAAGCATAGATCAGGCTGGACGTGACGGTGATTGTAAGATGAGCGTGTCACCTTCAGAAGTATTTTGAAAGTCCTAAATATCAGATCCTGATCTGATTTTTGGAGGCTAGATTTAGAAGGAGAAGACACACAAAACTAGCCCAAGTGGACTCTGGTAAAAGTCAGGTGCTTGCATGGCTAGATCTAGAACCCCAAAAATCGACAGATCATCGATAGGATAACTGTTCCCTGGAATAGGTATTTGATTTTATTCTTATTTCCATTCTAATTTTTGTCTTTAATATTAGATAAATAGGATCAGATCCAAGAACTCTCTAATTTAATAAAAAAAATTATAAAAAATTTTAAATTTTTTTGCTACAGATCAGATCAGATCAGATCAATCCTGCAGCGAAAAAATAGTTTTTCCTTCAACTAGTATCAGAACTGTGTTTGCAGTTCTTCAAATTAGATTTTGATCTAATTTTTATTTTATTTTTGATCTAATATTAATAATTTTAGATGTCACATTAGATATGATTAGATCTAAAATAAATAGATTAATTAAAAATTTTATATGTATGCCGATATATGATGATGTATGAGATGCATGACTAGACTAGGTTTAAAAATTATTCTATGTATAGTCTAAAATAAATTTTTTTTGATATGATCAATTAGATTTTTGTTAGACTTTTTATTTTTAGATGTTATAAGAGTTATAATCAGATTTAAAAAATAAAAATTTTTAATTTTAATTAATACATGAGTTGTATTTGATGGATGTCTAGACTAGCTATATAGAATTATTCTTTGTATTGTCTAGAATAGAATTTTATATGATATAATCTTTTAAAATTTTATTTTTTAGATGTTATATATGATATATCAGATCTGAAAACATGCATGTGTTGATTAAATTTTGATACATGAGATGTATACAAAGCATGCATGGTTAGATCTATAATTTTATATGTGATATATATTATAGATCTAATTATTTTATAGTATAATTATTAATTTTTGATTAAGAAATTCTTCTTAACCATTCGATCATAAGAGTAAGAAGAATTTAAAGATCCTCTCTTCCTATTCGATGGGGTGCTCTTATGGTGTGTAGGATTGCTGCATGTCTGTTCCTTAATCAGAAATCAAAACTTACTTTCTATAAAATTTTAGATCCTAAAATCTTAGAATTTCTTATGCATATTTTATTTATGAACCTAAATTTAATTAAAAATTAATATTATAAAATTAATTAGATCTAAAAATTATGAATTTTTAGATCTAAGATACCTTCATAAAATTGGATTCGGGCATGGGTAGCTCAATTAGGTCTAGCGATTGATCAAACTAAATCAAGAAGTGGTTAGGTAGAATCAAGAGTGCTAAGAACTAACCAACCCAATAGGATTAAGTTTGGGTCAAGATCGACTCACAGTCATTTATAGTCGACCAAGTTAAGACCTAATTTAGCTTTAAGGTTCAAACTTCGATTGTAGGCTAATCCGATTAGTTCTGATTTGACAAATTGGTATCTAAGATAAGTTTGGCAGATATGATCAGTGGTCTTTAATTAAAAGCTACTCAATCTGAATGCATTCATGATGAGTTAATGGCATATTCCTCCCATTGATCTCACTTATCTGACTAGTTGGGTCGACCCAGTTCTAATTAGAGATGGCTAACGATTCGAGCTAACCCATGCCACTAGGTTAGTCATAATTATTATAACTAAGTCAAGTCAAGTTTAAGAGATCTAAATTAAATTTTTCTAAGAAAATATTAAGTCATAGATCTTTCACCATTGTAGATGTGTGGGCTTTTTTCGAAATTGATTATTCTCGATTGATTATAGTGGTTCAGTTGCACCAAAAAGACGTAATCATATCTACTAGACATTGGATGCTACGTGTTGGGGATAAACCCCACTCCTGCCGAAGTCAAGATCGGTGCCTAGCCTGATGCGGCAAGTAGCCACGGAAGAATTTTCGATGGATGGATCTTGGTCGAACTATTACAGCCGACCGAATTGCTAAGCGGCCGAGCTCCTTTGGAGTCCCAGCGGTCGAACTCCTCAAGCGGCCGTTCCTTCAGTCAATCGAACTCCGCAGTAGTAATCCCTCAATCGAACTTCTCAGCTTACTCCTCAGTCGGACTTCTTTGGGAGCCGGACTCCTCTCAGACACCCCCTTCAGCCAGCTGAACTCCTCAACGGCCGATCCCACTACTAAATGGTTACATGATAATAACGATCAGCATTTATCAAGTCAATAATGATCGGCATTTAAAGTCAATAACGATCGATATTGATCAGGATAGTTACGACAATCATTAATCAAAGTAGTTACAACAAGCTTCCTCTATAAAAAGGACCCTCCAGATATGCTTACGCCAGATTCTGAAAATCCTTCTCTCCTCCTCTAAACTCTACCGAACTCCACACTGAGCACTCCATTTTTGTTGACTGGAGCTGACTTGATCGTCGAAGGATCCTGTTGGAGCCACTCTCCACCGACTCTATATGGAACTTTATTTTATAGATCCTCGGCGGTGACCTCATCGGCCTCCACTCCAACGAATTTTGACGATACTTAGATTCTGCATCAACAGATTGACGCTAGAGGAAGGACCTGAACCTTCGAGGTTCTCTTGTTCTTAAAGGAGTGCTCGATGATGATTTCTCTCTCTCTAGATATCCCTCTTCTTCCTCACCAGAGTTCTCTCCTAAAGAGAAAATGCCTCCTAGGAGAGCCTCGACTCGACGATCGACGGCCTCCGCATCCCGATCCTGTCCAGATCCGTCTGTTCCTACTTCGATCCCGATCGCTCAGGTTCCACCTGCACCCGCGGTGGATGTGAAGCAGTTCGACTTGCTTGTCCAATAGGTCCGTGGCCTCGCGGAGGCAATATAGGCCTTACAGTAGCCCCTGGTGGTGACTCCACCAGGAAATCCACCATCGAAATGTCGGAAATCGACCCCAAGGAAGAGTACCAGGGCCAACTTACCCATCGCCCCGGAGAAGAAAAAATAGAGAGCCGAGGATCCGTGTTCGGATCATGGTTCTCTTCTGAGGGAGACCTTCCCCATTTGCAGTCGGAAGCCCCCCAAGATCTGCAACCGAGATGACGCCCTCGATCACAGATTTCGGGAGATGGACCGATGGATTGAAGAGCTTGGCCACGTCGCCCTGACTCATCATGCCGACGTCCGCATGCCGATCCTCCTTTCTCCCTCCAAATTAATGCAAGAGCCCATTCCCGTCGAACTTCAAGCTCCCTCAACTTGAAAGCTACGATGGAACCTCTGATCCAGTTGATCATCTGGAGGCCTTCCTGAATGCCATGATGCTGCTTCACGGTGCTTCAGACGCCATGCTGTGCCGAGCTTTTTCCATCTACCTTAAAGGGAGCAGCAAGAAACTGGTACTCGGCGTTGAAGCCAAGTACAATCTTCTCTTTTGACCAGATGAGCAGTCAGTTTGTGGCCCACTTCATCAGCAGCCGATGACCGAGCCGAGGTTCGGATTTCCCTGATGAACATCAAGCAGAAGCAAGGAAAATCCATCCGGACTTACGTCATCCTGATTTAACGCCGCGGCATTGGAAGTCTGGAAACTTGGACCAGTCTGTTCGCGATGGCCGCACTCAAGGGCGGCCTTCAGAAAAATAACTTACTATTCTCCCTGAAAAAAAGGTATCCCAGGGACTTCGCCTGATCTGCTGGCTCGGGCCGAGAGATATGCCCGTGCAGAAGAAGCCTTCAAGTTGAAGGACGAAGAAGCCTTAAGAGAGCGACTGGACAGACAATGGAGAGCCGAATGAAGTTCGACCGCGCTCACAGACTCCCTCCGGTAGCAGGCGGGCCTAAACTCCTCGACGCTCATAGGAAGCTCCGAAGCGCGAAGAAGCCCTCCTCCCAAAAGATTCCGCGACTATGCCCCCCTCAACGCTCCTCGAACTCAGATCCTCACCGAAGTTAAGAACCAACTGCCAAGACCAGAAGGATTACGGTCTCCCCTTAAACAAGCATGATCGAAGCAAGTACTGCCTCTACCATCGCGACCACGGTCACATGACACTGAGGAAGTGCATCCAGCTGCCTGAGATGAAATTCGAGGAGCTCGTTAGAAAGGAGCGGCTGGGTAAATTTCATTCGATGCCAGCCTGAAGATCGGTGAAGGGCATGCTGCCGTAACAAGAAACGATAAGGTCGGCCGCCTCACGACGTCGTCAACGTTACCCCAGGTCCTAAGCGTCGAAGCCAAGAGAAGCATGCTTCAAAGTGAGGAAGCCAGCATGAGATAGAAAAGGATCGTCCGCATGAAGAAGCGCGGAGGAACAATGCTACCACGACCCTGAAGTCACAAAGAATTAGAGAATACATTGCCAGTAACTTTCCTTTCAATAAAGTTCTTTTCCCTTTCAACAGTATATTATTTTTGGGCGCCAAAACTATGTAATGACAAGGAAAGAAGCAGTTCAATAGTCGCCATATTAGGAACAGGAGGAAGACCTCATCCTAACATGAGCAGGTCAAAGATCATCAACCGATCTCTTTCGAGAAGCAACCTCAGTCAGAGATAAGATCTCTCCCGAGCGACGACTATCACCTCAGCTAGAGATAAGATCTCTCCCGAGAAGTTCGGTCAGAGATAAGATCTCTCCCGAGAAGCAATCTCGGCCAGAGATAAGATCTCTCTCGAGCGACCACCTCGGCTAGAGATAAGATCTCTCCCAAGAAGTTCAGAGATAAGATCTCTCTCAAGAAGCAACCTCGCCAGAGATAAGATCTCTCCTGAGCGATCACCTCGGCTAGAGATAAGATCTCTCGAGAAGTTCGGCCAGAGATAAGATCTCTCCGCAACCTCGATCAGAGATAAGATCTCTCCCAAGCGACCACCTCGGCTAGAGATAAGATCTCTTCTCGAGAAGTTCGGCCAGAGATAAGATCTCTCCGAGCGACCAACCTCGGCTAGAGATAAGATCTCTCTCAAGCGACCACCTTGGCTAGAGATAAGATCTCTCCCAAAAAGCAACCTCGGTCAGAGATAAGATCTCTCTCGAGCGACCACCTCGGCTAGAGATAAGATCTCTTCCGAGAAGTTTGCCAGAGATAAGATCTCTCCCGAGCGACTGCTATCAATCTCGGCCAGAGATAAGATCTCTCTCGAGAAGTGAATTCGATCAGAGATAAGATCTCTTCCGAGCGACCGAGTCAACCTCGGCGAGAGATAAGATCTCTCCCGAGCGACCCTATCAACCTCAGTCAAATAAGGTCTCCCCCGAGCGACCGGGCCAACCTCGACTGGAGAGCGTCAACTTCGACCTCGGTAAGAGATAGGATCTCTCCCGAGCGACCGTATCAACCTCGGCTGGAGAGCGTCAACTTCAACCTCAATGAGAGATAGGATCTCTCCCCAGCGACCGTATCAACCTCGACTGAAGAGCTTCAATTTCAACATCAACTTTAGCCGAAGATGAGATCTCCCCTCGAGCTTCGATCTGAACCAGCACGGAGCTTGGAAGAAGACTTTCGGCAGTCGCCTTTTCTGCACTTTCCTCCTTTCGAGTTTCAAACTTGAAAGTGGGGGGACTAGTGTTGGGGATAAACTCCGCTCCTATCGAAGTCAAGATCGGTGTCCAGCCTGATGTGGCCAGTAGCTATGGAAGAACTTCGGTAGATGGGTCTTGGTCGAACTATTACAGCCGACCGAACTGCTAAGCGGTCGAGCTCCTTCGGAGTTCCAGCGGCCGAACTTCTCAAGCGGCCATCCCTTCAGTCGGTCGAACTCCACAGCAGTAATCCCTCAACCGAACTTCTCAGCTTACTCCTCGATCGAACTTCTTCGAGAGCTGGACTCCTCTCAGACACCCCCTTCAGCTAGCCAAACTCCTCAGCGGCCGATCCCACTACTAAATGGTTACACGATAATAATGATCGACATTTATCAAGTGAATAACGATCGATATTTAAAGTCAATAACGATCGACATTGATCAGGACAGTTACGATAATCATTAATCAAGGCAGTTACAACAAGCTCCCTCTATAAAAAGGACCCTCTAGATACGCTTACGCTAGATTCTGAAAACCCTTCTCTCCTCCTCTAAACTCTATCGAACTCCACACTGAGCACTCCATTTCTGTTGACTGGAGCTGACTTGATCGTCGGAGGGTTCTGTCGGAGCCATCCCCTATCGGCTCTGGATGGGACTTTGTTTTGCAGGTCCCCGGCGGTGACCTCATCGACCTCCACTCCAATGAATTTCGGCGATGATCAGATTCTGCGTCAACACTACAAATTGGAGGATGGATTGAGCTCAATATTTTGGATATAGTGAGGGACCCAATCAAAAATTTAATTCATGTAAATGATGGGTTTGACTTAACTAAGGAGTGGAGCAATATTCCGGGCACGGTGAGCTTCATGAATTAGAGACTAGGTTAGGATATACCATGATCAAAGAATCATTGAATAAGAGTTGTCCACTTATCAGATGATCTATCATCAATAACTATTAGATGAGATGGTGATTCAGTCGGTGGGACCGAATCACCCACTAAAAATCTATGATCGTGGAGATTTTTGTATCTCTACCAAGAAAGTATAGAGATCTAAAAAAATAGTGGAAGCTTAATTTATTTAAAAATAAAATTTCTAAATAAATTGATCAAGTCTAATTACAATGTTTAATTAGAAACTTTAACTCTCTATAGAAAAATATTTGCATCCAACCCACTAGCCCGAATCCCAGATATTCACAGACTGACTGGATCCAATTACAAGGATTAGCTTTGAAACTTTAAAATTATTTTGGATTCTAAAAAGTTGAATCATATATTGAATCAGGACCCCCCACTTTACCAGCACGTCCATCTACTGATCAGAGAGCATCTCTAGAGAAATAGATGGACAAAGATAATAAAGCTAGGTACTACATGTTGGACTCGATGTCTGATGAGCTTCAGCACGAACATGAGGACATCAAGTTGCTCGCCAATTGTTGGCTCACCTACAAGAGTTGTTTAGTGAAGAGAGTTACGTAGCCAAATATCAAATTACAAAAAAACTTTTTAAGGCTCAAATGCATGATGGATAATCGGTTCCAAGATCATTATCTAATAATGATCAAGGACTTAGAAGAGCTTGAGAAGCTTGGTGTCAAGTTGGATAGGGATCTATAAATTGATGTGATCTTGCAGTCCTTGACTGATGCATTTGGATGGTTCATCATGAACTTTTATATGCATAAACTGTAATATACCATAACTAAATTAATGAACATGCTGATTACTGCTGAGCTTTTTCTGAAAGATTCAAAGAGCTCAGTGCTTGCTATGGAACGGACTTTCTTCAAAAGAAAGTTTTTTTAAAAAAAAAGATCTACGAAGAAATAGAAGATTGATGATGAAAAAAAGAAGAAAAAGGGAGAACTGAAGAAGAAGGCCATCGATAAAGAAAAATATTTTTATTGCAACACCGATGGCCATTGGAAGCAGAATTATCTTTTATACCTAGCCAGCCTGAAGAATAAGGAGGCAGATCCTTCTAGAGGTATACTTGTAATTTAATCTAACCTAATGGTTTTTTTCTGCATCCAATTGGATGCTTAACTCTGATTCTAGTGCTCACTTGTACATTTCTATGTAGGATCTTGAGAAGAGCAGAAGGCTGAGGGATGGTGAGATGATTCTATACATCAGAAATGGAGCAAGAGTTGCTACTATGGCCATAGGAACCTATCTTTTTTGACTATTGTCTGGTTTAGATTTAGTACTTAGGGACTGTTATTTTATGCCTGTAACAAGTAGAAATTTGATTTTTATTTCTTGTTTAGCACAGGAAGGTTATGTAATTAGCTTCCTTAAAGGACCACTGTGCTATTCTTTTTAAAATAAATAAAATTATAAGTGGTTTCTTAATTAATGTTCTCTATCAGTTCCATGTTGATGCATCTATATTAAATGTTGAGCTAAATATGAATGCCATAAGAACAAAATAACTTAGGAATAGTCTAAATGAAAGGTATCTATGGCACCTTAGGCTAAGTCATGTGTATGAAGATAGGATTAACAAATTAGAGAAATTCGGATGGATGGATTTGTTAGCTTCCAAGTTATATCCAATTTGTGAATCATGCCTTCAAGAAAAATGACCAAGCTTACTTTTGTAGGACATGGAGAAAGGGCCACAGACTTACTTATTCTAGTACATACTAATATATGTGACCCATTTGATGTACCAGCTAGAGGCAACTATATCTACTTCATTATTTTTACCGATGATCTATCTCGGTATGGATATGTGTACTTAATGAGATACAATTCTGAAGTCTTTGAAAAGTTTAAGAAATTCGGATATGAAGTAGAAAAGCAAATCGAAAAGCTCATTAAGGTTCTTTCGATCAGATCGAGAAGGTGAATACCTTAGTCAAAAATTTTTAGACTATCTTAAGAAAAATAGTAGTCTCATAGTGGACTCCACATAAAATGTCTCAACTCAACAGAATTTAAGAAGGAAGAAATCAGATCTTATTGGATATGATCGGATCCATGATGAGCTTCACGGACCTTCCTAATTTTTTTTAGGAACATAGTCTAATAACAGCAATCTACTTATTGAATAGGATTTTCTCTAAAATCATTCCTACCACACTGTACGAGATATGGTATGGTAAGAAATCAAGTCTGAGTTATCTCAAAATTTGGGGTTATTCAGCTTATGTTAAAAAATAGAAGATGGATAAATCAGAGTCTAGGTCCTTTAAAGTTTGATTCATTAGATATCCTAAGAAGTCATTAGAATATTATTTCTACATTTCGAAAGATCATAATATGATTGTGAGTCGATACGCCATCTTTCTTGAAAAATAGTTTATTTAAAATGGTGGCATCGGAAGATAGATTAGGCTCAAGAAGAAGATCTTCGATGAGCAACGAGCTAAGGAACCTAAGGAATCAAATTAGTTAGAGCTAGTCCAAATACAATCTCCTTCATCTCGTAGATCAGGTAGAATTTTTCATCCTCCTTGAGAGGTACTTAGGTACAATTTTAGAGGATATAGAGAAGATATTTTTCATAAAAAATGAGGTTCATGATGATAATCCTAAGACCTATGATGAGACGATATCAGATATCGACTCCGAGAAATGGTTAGAGAAAATGATGTCAGAAATTGATTCGATGTACTCAAACCAAGTCTGGACCTTGGTAGATCCACCTGAAGATTTTATACTTATTGGGTATAAATGAATCTTCAAAAGAAAGATAGGTGCAGATGAAAATCTAGAAATATTCAAAGCTAGGCTCGTAGTGAAAGGGTATAGTCAACACAAAGGCATTGACTATCAAAAGATCTTTTTGCCAGTAACCATGCTAAAATCTATTTGCACACTACTTAGTATTGCAACCTATTTCGATTAATGAAATATAACAGATGAACATGAAAATGGTGTTCTTAAATGGTTATCTTAAGAAAAATATCTATATGGAACAGCCGCTTGATTTTACATCTAGTGATAATGATCATAAGGTCTGCAAGCTGCAATGATCCATATATGAACCCAAGCAAGCATCTTGGAGCTGAAATATTCATTTTAATGATGTGATCAAATCATTTAGTTTTATAAAAAATAAGGAGCTATGTGTATTCAACAAGATCAGTGGGAGTACTATTATTTTTCTCATACTATACGTGGATGACATCCTTCTGATTGAAAATGATATTTCCATGTTGACATCCATCAAAATATGGTTATCAAAAAAGTTCTTTATGAAAGACCTAGAAAAAGCATCTTTTATATTAAGAACTAAGGTCTATAGGAATAAACCGAATAGGATGCTGGGTCTTTCATAGAAGATGTATATAGAGGAAGGTGCTGAAGAGGTTTAGTTTGAAAAACTCCAAAAGAAGATTGGTACCTTTCAGATATGGCATTCATCTCTCCAAAAAGATGTATCTCAATACACCTGAGGAGATTGAACGCATGAGCAAGACCCTTATGCATCAGCAATAAGGAGCCTCATGTATGCCATGTTCTGTACACGATATGATATTGCGCATGCTATGAGTGTCATGAACAGATATCAGTTAAATCCAGATGAAGAGCACTGAACTTTTGTGAAATGTATCCTTAAGTACTTGAGAAGAACTAAGAATATATTTTTGGTGTTTGATAATGGAGAACTTCAGGTTCAGAGATATACAGACTCAGACTTTATGTCTGATATAGATGATCGAAAGTTGACATTTGAAAGTCTGTTTGTGTGCAATAGTAGTGTTGTAAGCTGAAAAAGTTTCAAGCAGACAATGATCATAGACTTAACAATGAAAGCAGAATATATCATCAGAAGCTGTGAAAGAAGCATTCTAGTATAAAAAGTTCACCGCAGAGCTTGGAGTGATGCCATCCCTCTATATTGCGATAATAATGGCATCATAGCTCTAGCTAAGGAGCTGAGATCTCATCAGAAGTCAAAGCATATCGAGTGGCAATATCACCTTATCCATGATTACCTCAAGAAAGGTTACATCGAGGTGAAGAGAGTCGACACCGCAGATAATATGATTGACTTGCTAATGAAGTTATTGAGCCAGTAGAAGATCGAAGCCCACCTTGAGAAGATGAAACTCAGATTTATAGCTAATTGATTTTAGATCAAGCGAAAGTTTGTTAGATGAGTGTCCTAGAAGTCATATTGGCTGACACTTATAATACACATTCTAGGAGCATTTAATTTTTGACTTAAAATCAATAAAGGATTATTTTATTCTATCAAATTATGTACATAGTGTTTGTGATACATCCTTGGAGTTAATGGAATGCTAATATATATTTTTAAGAGTTAAAAATTTAGGACATATATTTTCATAATTAACTCATAAATAGCTTTCGACCGTAGGATCATCACAAGGATGATGAATGATCCGAAAGGTAGGTGTATGATTGCTTTCTTAAAATAGATGAGTCTTGAGTCTATGGTGTAGAGACACCGGAAGCAAGAGTACATGTACTCATTAGAGAACAAGAGCACTAAGCATGACCACTTTGAGCAGTCATAATGGAGTCTATCTTCTTGTCGATAACTAGCTTGATGTTGTAGTGGTGTGTCTGGTTTTTTGATCTAAGGTGCATCAGTAGTTCATCTTGAGTGTGTTATAGTTTGACTATATCATATCTCCTAGCCATTCAGAACTCTAAGGTATATGTTAGCTATAGTATGTTCATTGTAGGAATTGGATTGCACCAATAAGAGTTCTATCTACCTCAGTAGATGAGGAGTAGTCCTATAATAATCATAAGATCGAGTCTATAAGCCCATGGCCATGGCAATATGAAGATGATGGAAAGAGCTTCTATTAGGATTTCACATCGGATTCAAATCGAATAATTTATTCATATGACGAATGTTGGATTTGACGTGTTCATCTTAATCCTAATCCTGTCGGAACTCAAGATAGAAGAACCCAATCACATAGATAGCTGTATCGAGAGGTTCGCTTTCGACTCTGATAAGTTGCCATCATATACTACTAGATGTCATTGATAGATTTTGGGAGCAATTAGAATGATCTTGATGATCGATCATTCTAATTATGTGAATTAAAAAAGTTTTGATCCATCGAAAGATATTTTAATAATATCAATGATAGAGATCT
>QRFJ01001665.1:0-25000 GCA_006176705.1 Cocos nucifera | reverse complement strand
AAAAATTGATCAAGTCCAACCCTTGACCAAATTAGGGAACAAACCTCTTCGACGATTAGGTCATCTCATAACCTAATCGGATCAAACCCAACTGAATCAAATTCAATTAAACTTGATCTAAAATTTATTACTCAATTAAATTGAGTTAATTAGTAATCAAATCACTAATTAAATTTCTCATACATTTAGAGTCCAAATCCAGTGGATATCCGGACAACAGAGTTCCATCGATATAAAATTCTTGATCGAAGAGTCCCAAACCACTGAAACTCTTGATCCTAGTATCCTAAATAAGTAAAACTCATGATCATAGAGTTTCAGACCAGTGAAACTCTTGATCATAGAGTTCAGAACTTAGAGTTTCAATATAGTAGGACTCTTGATCGAAGAGTCTCAGTCCAATAAAACTCTTGATCATAGAGTTTCAGTCCAATGAGACTCTTTATTAGTCATCAGATCAGATAGAAATCTCTAATGTATATGATCCCATAGGTTTGAACCTAAGCTGATAGCATAAGAATCAATTTTTATATTAATCAAAGTGATCATTTAGCAATGGTACTTGATATCCGGATAGGTCGAATAGTCACAATCGTCACATTCAAAATCTACGTAAATATGATTACTGTATAATTCATCCCTTTGATCTATGTATTTAGGATGACTTCGAGTTAAACTGCCAACTCTAAAAAATACATCCATATTGTGTCTTAATGCAATCAGTCCTATGACTCCTCACTAGGACCATCCTGATCAAGATTTTGCTAAACTAAAATATAATTGAACACAGCTCTTGAATCCGGAGTGGTTAATCTCATCTTGATTCACACACCGACTCTTCAAGTACTTGACTGTGTCCAAAAATCTTTCATTGCTAAATTAAAAATTTAGATAATTCAGCACCAAAGCATAGTGAGTTGCTTAGAAGTCGCCATTATGATCTCAGATTGGAGGGATACTTATACCCATATTCCATCGGAGCAAATCTTGATAGCAGAAAAGCTTCGAAGTTGGTCACATTCAATACAGATATATCCTTATATCTCACCTGCATGCCATACCAGTGTCTCTACACTCCTTGGTTAAGAGGACAATCAATCCATATGACACACAACAACCTATACTCGATTAACATTGTTATCCTTAGTAACAATATATTATTTGGTTCGCGAATAGGTTTAAAGATAAAACATCAAATCTTTCTTTATCGATTTTAAATAGTCCTAAGGATTTTACCACAACACCGAAGTTTATTAGAAGATGGAAGAATTTATGATGAAAAATATTAAAATAATATTTATTTATTTATAATCATATATAAGTACAAAAATAGCTCAATTGTCAATAGATTGATAATTGATTTTGGAACACTATTTTCAACAATCACCTATACCTTGGGCTGGGTGAACTTGCCTCGCCAGACCTGCTTTCAATTTGAGCAATGTGGGCTGAGCTTGGCATTGAAGAAAGCTTGGTTCTCTTCATTTTCTTCTTTGTTAATTGGTTGGACTCACTCCTATCAAGCTTCCTCTTGCAAGGAGTATCCTTCGCTACCTTGGGCATAAGAGATCATGAAGATTGAACTTCATCCTTGCAAAATAAGCCAATATATGAACAAGCAAACTTCGAGAAATCTAAAGTTAGATCCAACCAAATGGGCAAATTATCCTTCATGGGAGCCAAGTTGAGACTAGCATTCACCTAATTTGGTCAGTGATGCATGGTGCCCACATACTATGGAAAATATCAACCACCACCTGCTCCTCATCAAGCAAAATCAGATACAGGTTCATTGCCCTCTTCCTTAGCATAGGCCACTTTGATGGTAAGTTCCAACCCCTATATGAAGATATAAAAAAAGCTGACCCTTCTAGCCATGGATGAAGGGGATGGGTGTGATAAGGTGGCAACCTTTCCTACTAGAAAGATAATACTATATATTATTCTGAGGATTCTACTTTAGCTAGAAGGAAGCTCAAGACAATCCCAAGGAAGGGCAAAA
Organism: Cocos nucifera; assembly: GCA_006176705.1. NCBI lineage: Eukaryota > Viridiplantae > Streptophyta > Magnoliopsida > Arecales > Arecaceae > Cocos > Cocos nucifera. The sequence continues at coordinate 22,998 of QRFJ01001665.1, read as the reverse complement.
TCCATAAAGAATAATAAAAGAAAACAATCCAATGATTATCCTCCAAGGGTTGGAGTGGAATTGGAATGAGCTAATGGAAAACCTCAGATTTGCCTTCAAAGTCTCCTCATAAAAGACAAGCCGATTTTACTCTGATGATGTCACTCAACCAAATGGACCGAATAATTCCAAGATGAGATTCAAAGCAATGTGGAACTTAGCTTGGACCAGATCGAGGTTGGCTTTTGTCAGGATGTTCTTTTCAACATTCAGACCCCAAATGCTTCGAAGGAGCTTTATCCAATCTCATGAAAGCTCAATCAAGAGAACCCTGATCTACTTCCTCATTGTTCTATGGCCACCCCTCGAACGATAAATCCATTGCAAAAATATAGAGTGCAAAAGAGGAAAAGAGAAGAATGGTCCCGAGAAGGCCAAAGGAATGCTAAGAAGGTAAAGAACCTATCAAGAACCTATGAAGATTAAGGGATTATAATGAGGCAAAACTCTAATAGATGCCTAGGAACAAGATGGTAGAAATAACCTAGCTGCCACCACAAAAAGTTTGGCCATGCTTTCTTTCCTCTTTCTCAACACTAGTATGGAAAAAGCCAAATGTGGAAAACTCATGTTGCAAGCCTTATGTAGAGCCTTGGAATGTAATCAGCAAAGCATCCAATCATGTTGAATCAATGATTAGATATTCAACACATGTCCACTAGTTATTCAACTCAAAACCTCACTAGGAATGTAATCAGCAAAGCATCCAATCATCATTCTGGAAGTCCCGCTATTCATAATGCTGCTTTGAGAAGTGCAAATGCCAGCATGCCCTACATAAATGCATTATCCAAAAGATTTCTATAGCAAAATTGAAGGGATGATTGTGGCTGCTTAATTTCACGATTGGAATCTATGGCTCGACTTCATATCTCATCTTAGTTGATCATCCTCACTAATTAATATATTTTTTTTGCATGTACACTACAAGAATTCAGACTATTAGCGATGACTAATTACAATCGCTAATAGTTTGTCCGCCATCGCTAATAGTCTTGCAGTTGCTAATACCATCATAAAAGTCAATCTAAAAAATTCTTATCGCTAATTATCATTATTAATGATAAAAAACTATGCTATCGCTAATAAGGCTATTAGCAATATCTTTAGAGATGAAATAATTTTATCGCTAATTATTTTTTAATATTTAAACTATTTTTTTTAAAAAAATTAAAAATATTAGTGATGGTATTTTTATGGCTATTGTCATTACTAATAATTATTAGCGATCAAAATTATCATTGCTAATATTATCTTTAATTTTTTAAAATTTTTAAATAAAATAAAAATTATTTTAAAAAAATATTAGCGATGGTAGTTTCTGTCTCTAATGCCATCATTAATAGTTATTAATGATTGTAATTACCGTCTATAATATCGATGCTAATAATTAATTTTATTTTTTTAAAAATTATAATAATATTTTTAAAATCTATTTTAATTAATCATAATGAATTATGATTTTTAATACCCATTATAATTAAAATCCAAAGATAATATAAAAATTAAAATTTAAAAACTAATTATGTTATATTAAAAATATAAATTATATAATTTTTTAAAAGTAGTATAAAAATAAAATAATACATAAAAAAAATTAGATCCTATCTTAGCCATCATCTACCTTCTCCTCCTCCTTCTCCTCTCCATCAACTGGTGGATGAGAGCTAGATGTTTCAGCATCTTGTAACGAAAAAAATAAAATCATATTAGTAAGTTTCAATATGGAAGCATATCTTTTGATACACTTTTTAAATTTTCAAACATATTATTTCTACATATTTCATTCGATGATATGAAACTATAGATATCCTCGGCCCATCGATTGGATGGTTAGACTGAATTTTTAACCCCTAAATCCTCTTTTTGGACTTAAATCTAAATATACAAAGCTTCTAAAAATAAAAACTTAAAATAAGTAAAAGAGTTTAATAATATAATTATTCTGATATGATGGCTGGGATGATGAGTCCAGTTGATTCGTGCAGCTATGGATCTCGGAAGAAGCTCTATAACTATATCATGGATGGCATCTAGGAGGCTTTGAGGTTGCTAGCTCAGAAGCCTCTGCACAACCTTCTCCATATGTGCATCACTCCAGGCTTGGGATGTCGTGGCCTGTGAGAATGTTGAAGGATATTGAGACAGTCGAGGGTCGAAACTGTGGTCGAATCTTATGGCTCGGCTCTTACTCACATCCCTGGTGGTCCTGAGCCATTCTTAAAGGTCAAGAAGGGGCTGAGAAGATGGGTCATCACCATATCTCACAGTAATGTATATCGTATATTACATCTACATAGTTTAGAAATATATTAATTTTAATATAAAAATTAGATCTTATAACAACTTTATCAGTAAATAAAGTTTGAAGTTCTTACCATGATCTATTGCGACGTAGAATATAAATAGTCACCAGTCCTTCTAGGCTAGTATGTGGCCCACCACAACTGCAGCTGGTCTGATGGACGACCTAGCTACCATATCTATAATAAATAAATAATAAAATTTAATATATATATATATATATATAAATTTTTATCATTCTAGTTAAGAGTTTTGGTATTGATTTCTTACCAGTTTGTCAACCACAACATGTATGTTGATCGAGCCGCCCATGTACTTGATCAGATCCTGTTGGACAGTCCGATTTTGTCGGGCCCTCTACCATCTGCCAGAGTACTTCTCGCTACTTCATTGGTCATAGAAGGCTTGCCATATGTCCACCCGCATCTAGTGAATCATGAAGGGCCTCCAGTTTGATTAGTGACTAAGAACCAAAGTGTTGGATGGTAGACTGTTCTGAGGTTGTAGAGGCCATCTCGGAGCCTCCATATGGCCACCTCCTCGAAGGTCTGATGGCCAGTCTTCTCATCCTGAAAAGTCTCGAATCGATAGTACTCTTACAAGATAGAAGCAAGCACATATTAATATGTAATTAATATACCAATATATCAAAAATTTTAAAATTAAACTAGTTTTAATTTATCAGAAATATCTTTCATGCTGCATTACGAGCTTCAGATGACTAGCTAGAGAACTTATTCATTGACTTCGGTATCAAGCATCAGATGATGTCGATAATTACATAAGATACTTTAAACTCTCTAAATGTACTATAAAATTAATTTGAAAAAATAAATATTAACTTTAGAATGACTAAATTTTAAATATATTAATTAAAGTTATAGTACTTACAAACAGCTCTGAATGTGGATGAGTAGTCTATCCTTCGATCGAGTTCGAGGTGCCATGAACTGGATGGATCCTCAACCATGACTCTATATCTATGAGCTGATCGCTACTGTGTGTGATTGTAGGATCACTAGTGACCCCATGTCATCCAAACCTGAGCGTAAAATATCTAATATAAAGAACATTATATTAGTTAGCAAAGAATAAAATAACATAAATGAGAATATATAAAGTATTAAAATTTACCGTGCGCTATGAGAGGTACGAAACTATGCGAGCTGGCTGCATGATCGATCTCTCCTTGAGAGCACTATCCTTGGCTAAAATGGCTCTAATCTCTATGAGACATGATGTATAATCTCTGAAAATAAAAATAAAAGTTAAAGTAACCAGATGATCTAAAAATTTATTCAAATAAAATATCTATCAAAATATAATAAGATGATCAAAATTTAACTCATGTGTAATAAAAATTGTTAGTTAGTATTGCAATGTATTAACAAAAAAATGATTCTCATTCAGCAGTACATGTTAATGTGTTGGTCTGCTGGTCCTCAAATTTAGGCATTGTTTGATTCTCATTCAACAGTACATAATAATCTTAGCATATGAAAATGTAAAGAAAGCTCAGATCTGCCATTGAAAAATAAGGCATTGCAAGTTCCTCTACACCTTTAACCATGAGATGGCTGTAAGCGATTGTCTTTAATGTAATAGACCATCCAAGCTTGTCTTGTATTGTAAGTTCCTCTGCACCTTTAACCATGAGATGGCTATAAGCGGTTATCTGCAATGTAACAGACCATCCAAGCTTGTCTTGCATGACAAGTTTCTTTGCACCTTTAACTATGAGATGGCTGCAAGCGGTTATTTGCAATGTAACATACCATCCAAGTTTGACCATACAACAATAAGAACAAAATGTATTACCTCCATTTAGGTTTATCTTGCACAGGCAGTCATCATAGCCTCTCCAACCCCCCGACCATCTCCTCGACCTACAAACTAGAAGTAGAAATTTTATTAAAAATAAAATAATAACTTAAAAATAAAATTTATATACTTGTGCAGCCTAGTCATTTGCCAAGCTCCAAGTCCACATGCACGAGACGTTCGTCCTGACCATCCTTATTTGCAATGATATTCTTTACTTTATGATTATGCTTTTGGGAATACTACACTCTTAGTTCAAGGATGGTTTCATTGTCCTTGTAAGAGATGTGTTAATAGAGAAATGCTTGATAGAGATATAATAGTTGCCTATTTATATAGGGGTGGATTTATAATAAACTACAAGCATTAGTACCTACATGAAGAAATATGGGAGATAATATGCGTTGATGGGAGGCTCTACTTGTCCAACATATTTACTAATGTGCAAGAGCTTAATGGCGACAGGCTCAAGTAGATGATTAGCATATTTGATAGGTTTGATCTGGATATCGGTGGAAGTCTTTATAATAATATTCTTTCAGGTAGCAACCGCTATAGCCATGATGGATAATAGGAATTGCTATAGTTATAGCCTTGCTTAGCCTCTAGGAGTAGTAACCTTATAGATAGTAAACATGGCTATAACCAGAGCAACCCTATAGTCTATCATGGGTATAATGATTGCAATATAAAAGATTATTACATAGATATCCACCAATAACCTGATTAAACACACCAAAAATATGCTAATCATCTGCTTAAATCTATCACTATTAAGTTCTTGCACATCAGTAAGGTCTTGGACAAGTAGAGCCTCCGGAGCCCTTGCAATTGGCTCCCATATCTTGATCCCCATACAGGTACCAACGATTATAGTTTGGCATAAATCTACTTCTATATAAATGGACAACTATTGTATCCCTATCAAGCATTTTTCTATTAACATATTTCTTACAAGGATAACGAGCCCGTCTTTGAACTAGAAGTGCAGCATTTCCAAAAGCATAATCACAGAAGTAAGGAATATCATTGCAAATGAGGATGGTTAGGATGTGCATCCCGCACATGCAGACTTGGAGCATGCCAGATGACTAGGCTGCACGAGCATATCAAAATGGCATCCAAGCAAATCCCACTCTAGAGTCCAACTCAAAAATATAAAAATAATTAATTTAAATATAACTATTTAAAACTAATTTTTAAAAAATTAATACAATCGATCTAAGCATGTAGGGCGTGCGAGGGCTGGATGCCTTGCACACTAGCTGGGACCCAAGGCTCGAGCATGCAGGGCACACCCCAGCTCCATGTTTGCAATGCTGCTCGGACCTTTCCTCAATTTGAGCATTCAATAAGTCGAGATCAGAGTACCCAGGGCATGTCTTGGCCTCATGTTTATAATACTATCCAGACCTTCTCTTGGTTCAAGTGCTATGTATCCCGAGACCCAAGCATGCAGGGCACGTCTCGATCTCGTATTTGTAATGCAGCCCGGATCTTTCTTTGATTTGAGCACTCTGCATGTCGAGACCCAAGAATGCATGATACATCTCAGTCCCGTGTTTGCAATGCTATCCAAATCTTTTCTCAATTTGAGCACTCTACATGCCAAAATTTATTTTTCATACTATTTTTAATTAAATTAATATTTAATTAATTATTTTTTTAATATCTAATTATATTTAATTAATATAATTTAAATAAAAAATTAACTTTTAGTGATGGTATTAGCCGTCACTAATACTCATAATAGAAGGCAGGCTACCATACAGGATTGAGGCATGGAATGACGCATAGGGATTGAGGCGTAAGGAGGTGCAAGCAAGGACTGAGGCTCAGAGATGTGGTCGTGGATAGGAGCTCGAGGTTCGGTTGGCGAGGCAGGGGCTGCAAGATCAGGACAGCGGGGAAGGGGCCGCGAAAACGAGCAGGAGGAGGTTGGGGCCTCAAGGAGGCAGCTCTGGAGAGGTGGGCCAGGGGAAGGTGGGATGCGGCTGGAGAGGTGGCAGACGATTGGAGGCTCGGGAAGGCAGCTATGGAGAGGCAGGGCAGGGAGAGGTGGTAGGCGGTCGGGAAGGTGATAGGTGGCCGGGGGCTTGGGGAGGCGACCGGGGTGAGGCAGGTCGGGTGTAGCTAGGGGAGGAGGCCGAAGGCTCAAGGAGGTGGCCGTCGAGAGGCGGGCCATGGGGAGGTGGTAGGCAGTTGTGGTCTTGGGGAGGTGGCAGCAGAGAGGTAGGCCATGGGGGGTGGGCCGAGAGGAGGTCAGAGGCAACCGGGGAGTTGGCAGATGGTCAGAAGCTAAGGGAGGTGGTCGTAGAGAGGTGGGCTGGGTGGGAGGTAGGAGGCAGCTGGAAGGAGGTGGGAGGCAGTCGGAGGCTCAGAGAGGTAGCTACGGAAAGGTAGTCGGGGAGAGGCGAGCTAGGTGTAGCGGGAGGAGAAGCCCGAGGGCTCAGGGAGGGAGCCACAGAGAAGCGAGCCATAGAAAGGTGGACTGAGTGGAGGTGGGAGACGGTCGAGGGCTCGAAGAGGCAGGAGGCAGTTGAGGGCTCTGGGAGGCAATCGAGGGCTCTGGAAGGCAGGCTGGATGTAGCCAGGAAAATGCAGCCAGGGAAGAGAGGGGGTGGCAGGCGAAATCGAAGGACAGAGGAGAGAGGCGGTGGTAGTGGGCCGAGGATAAAAATGCGGAGGGTCGGGTGGGAAAGAACGGAGCGATGGATAGTGGCATGAAAAAATGAGGGTGCACGATGGGATAGAAGAAAATAAGAACGAAAAGATTATTAGCGATGGCACATTACTATCGCTAATAATATTTTTCTATTGCTAATACTAAAAAAATTATTAGTAATAATAAGACATCATCCATAATAAATTTATCATCGCTAATAATTATATATTTAAAATAATTTTAAAAAAATTATTAGCAATGACACAATCTCTATCGCTAATGCCATCGCTAATAATTATAATTTTTTTAAAATTATATTTTAATATTAAAATTTTATCTTCTAGGTCATTTTTTAGGTGGTTAAAAATTAGTATTGAATTTTATTAAATTTTTAAGCTTAATTAATTTATAGATCAAGTTCTAATTGATTTAAATTAGATTTAATTTAAGATTAATTAGATTTTAATATTTTAAGTAAGACTTAGATTCAAGCCTAATTGAATTAGATTTGATAAGATTTTGAATTAGATTCAAATCAGTTCGAATTAGATTTGAATTGAACCTAAATTAAAAAATATTTTTATTTAATTAATTTAATTTAAATTAAATTAAATTAGGCTTGACTTAATTTATAGATAATTAGATTTTATAATCTAATTAGGACTTAGATTCAAAGTCTAATTGAATTAGGTTTGATAGGATTTTGAATTAGATTCGAATCAGATTCGAATAGAATTCAAATCAAACCTAAATTTAAAATTATTTTTTTAATTAATTTAAATTATATTAAATTTAGTTAGACTTAACTTAATTTGAAGGTAATTAAGTTTTACTATCCTAGTAGGACTTGAATTCAAAGTCTAATTGAATTATGATTGACAGGTTTTTAAATTAGATTCAAATTGGGTTTGAATTGGATTTGAGTTGAATCCAAGTTGAAAATTATTTTTTTGATTTAATTAATTTAAATTAGATTTAATTTAATTAATATTAACTTAATTTAAGGCTAATTAAATTTTATAATTCATATAGGATTGAATTCAAAGCCTAATTGAATTAGGTTTGACGGGCTATTTCAAATTGAACTCAAATCGGGTTCGAATTGGATTTGAATAAAATCATGGGTCAAGTTTTAATTAATTTAAATTAATTTAATTTAAGTAGACTTGATTTAATTTAAGGCCAATTAAATTTTATGATCCAAATAGAACTTGGATTCAAAGTCTAATTGAACTAGGTTTGATAGAATTTTGAATTGGATTTGAGTCAAATTCAAATTAGATTCGAATCGAACCCAAATTAAAAATTATTTTTTAATTAATTTAAATTTAATTTAATTTAATTAGACTTAATTTAATTTAAATATAATTAAATTTTACTATTCAACTAGGACTTGGATTCAAAGTCTAATTAAATTAGGATTGACAGAATTTCGAATTAGATTCGAATCGGATTCGAATTGAATTTAAATTGAATACAAATTAAAATCTAATTATTTTTAATTAATTTAAATTATATTTAATTTAAATAATTTTAATTTAATTTGAGTTTAATTAAATTTTATAATTTAAGTGAAACTTAGATTCAAAGTCTAATTAAATTAGGTTTGGTAGGATTTTGAATTGGATTCGAATCAGGTTCCAATTGGACTCAAGTCATATTCTAGATTATTAGTGATGAAAAAAGCTCACCATCACTAATTCTATTACTAATAATATTTTTAAATAAACTTATTTTTTTAATTTATTGATAAAATTTTTTAAAAATAATTTAGCAACGGCATGATTTTCATAGCTAATAAATAAAATTTATTATCGCTAATAATTATTTTATATTTAAATATTATTAAAAAATTAAAAAAAATTTAAATAATTTAGCAATGGCTTATATCATTGTTAATAACTAAAGAGCCATCGCTAATAGTTTATTATTAGCAATGGCTATGTTTTCATCGTTAATAAACCAAATTCATCATTATTAATAATTTTTTAATATTTAAATATTAAAAAAATATGCTTTAGCAGTATTTGCCAATGCTAATAATGAAATTATCGTGGCTAATAGCATTAGTGATGGCTTTTTTTTTGTCAGTATTGTGATGGCAAAAAGATATTATTAGCGACGAAAATTTTTTCCATCGCTAATGTGGTCTCTCATATTCAAAATTAATGCTAGCTAGCAAACTTAACCTTGGAAGTGGGAGGCAAATCATATGTCCTAGAATCGACCACAATCGAACTGGCAACTGACTAGTCGATCTTGCTAAGAAGATCCATCTTATTAAACCAATGCCTACCATGTGGCCAATCCAGAGATGTATGCGGATGCTTATATCTCCCCCCATCTAGCAATACCACAACCACGATCATGATCAGTTTCTATAACCATGGGGCGAGATATGCAAGATGTAGTATGGAAGAATCATCCAAACAATTATCAGGATGTATGAGATCCACCAGCGTAAACCGGATAACCCGTGTGCTACATTATATGCAAAAGTTCCTAAAATGGCTCCTTCCGTCATGGGTAGTGAGAGAAGCTCCAGGTTTTTAAGAGAGAGAAACTAGAATTCTTTCACGATTAACCCCTCTTTCCATCCCACTTTTGTATCCCCTCATCACCTAATCTCCCTCTTCCATCAAGCCCAAGTCACTAGTGTTAAGACTATTCCGCTACAACATTCACATCATCATTTTTCTCCTCCATCCCACCTTCCTTTTTCTACTACCATGTGGCCAATCTGGAGACGTATGGAGATACCCATATCTCTGCCCATCTGGCTGACAAAAAGATAAAAGATTGAAGAACAAAAAATGATTTTTTTTTTTTTTTTTTTTGTGTGTGTGTGTCTTATTCACAAAGATTCATCAGTCATATATAGGGTATTGTCCATAAAGGACCTAACAATAAAAGAAAAACTCTAACTTAGGCTAGTATCAAGCTGCCCAGATTACATGGAATTTACACAATCTCTAACTTAGGCTAGTATCTCAAACTTAGGCTAGTATCAAGCATCCTAGATTACATGAGATTTACAATAATTAAGGTAACTAATTACTCCTATAATCATTCTACATAAATAGAAAATACAGCTTATGCCGACACTCCCCCTCAAGTTGGTGCATAAATGTCTTTGATGCCTAACTTGTCTAATGAGCTATGGAAGCTTTTATTGGAAATAGCCTTCATAAGCATATCTGCTAGTTGATCTTCTAACTGGACAAACGAAAATTGAATGATTTTTTTTTAAGATTCTGTTTGATAAAATGTCTACCCACCTCAATGTGTTTGGTATGGTCATGTTGAATTGGATTGTGAGAAATCTCTATTGCTGCTTTATTATCGCAGAATAAATTCATTTCAAAGTTAGGTGGAAATTCAATCTCGGTTAACAGCCTCCTAAGCCAAAGAAGTTCATAGAGTCCCTTGGCCATCCCTCTAAACTCTGCTTTAGCACTAGATAATGCCATTATCTTCTATTTTTTACTCCTCCATGTAACCAAATTACCACCAACAAAGGTGAAGTATTCAGATGTGGACCTTCTATCAGACATAGCTCCTGCCCAATCAGCATCAGTGTAACCATCAATATTGAGATGATTATTCTTAGAAAAGATGAGTCCTCTTCCTGGAGCAGATTTCAAGTAGCGAAGTATCTATGTTACCACTATCATATGATCTTCACTAGGATTGTGCATGAATTGGCTTACTACACTAACAGTGTAGGCAATATCCGGACGAGTGTGTGATAAATATATTAGCTTACCAACTAATCTTTGATACCTCTCTTTGTTAGTAGGTACCTGATTTGGATGTTCTCCAAGTTTGTGATTCTGAACAATCGGTGTGTCAATTGGCTTGCAATCAATCATTCTCACTTCATATAATAAATCTAATACATATTTTCTCTGGAAAAGAAATATACCTTGACTTGACCTGGCTACCTCTATTCTTAAGAAATATTTGAGTCCTCCAAGGTTCATCATCTCGAATTCAGTACTCAACTACTCTTGAAGTTTGAAGATTTCTTCTCTATCATCTTTTGTGATAATCATGTCATCCATATAGATTATCAAAGCAGTTATCTTTCCCTCTCTATGTTTCAAAAAAAGGGTATGATCTGAGTCACTTTGCTAAAAACTATACTTTCTCATTGCCAAGCTAAATCGTCCAAACCATGCTCGAGGTGATTGTTTCAATCCGTATAATGCCCATTGCAACTTACAGACAACTCCAATTTTGGATGTAGTGTAACCTGGTGGAATATCCATATATACTTCCTCCTTAAGATCTCCATGTAAAAAGACATTCTTCACATCAAATTGATGAAGCGAACAATCTAAATTTGCTACTAGAGATAACAAGACTCTAACAGTGTTCAATTTTACCACTGGTGAAAACGTCCCTTGATAGTCTATGCCATATGTCTATGTATAGTCCTTAGCCACCAACCTTGCCTTGTACCTTTCAATGGATCCATCTATCTTATGCTTAATGGAAAACACCCATTTGCACCCTACCGTTTTCTTTCCTTTTGCCAATGGAACAAGATCCCAAGTTTTGTTCTTTTGTAGTGCCTCCATTTCTTTCTGAATTATCTTAAACTATTTTGGATCTGTTGGAAAATATGATCCAAAGCCAATCGTCAGCCTATTGACGGTTGAGCTATATTATATCTGTAATTAATTTATTAATAAATAAAATATATTTTTAATATTTTTTTATCATAAAATAATAAAATATATTTTTGATATTTTTTTATCATAAAGTATTCAACTTTTAACGAACTTCATTATTATGATGAAGTTCTTAAGACTATTTAGTTTCGATAAAGAAAGGAATTTATCAATTAGTCCTTAAATCTGTTCACGATCAAATGATAGGCTGTCAATTAGGACGACAGTGTCTATCAAGCAAAGATCGTTGTATGCCATATAGGTTGGTTGTCCTCTTAACTAAGGAAGTATGGAAGATACTGATATGGCATACAGGTAAGATGTATAGGTATATCGTCCATTGAACGTGACTAACTTCAGAGCATTCTGCTATCAAAAATGTCTCTGATAGGATATAGGTATAAGTATTCCTTAGACCTGAGATCACCTCAGTGACTTGTAAGCAACTCACTATGCTTTGTTATCGGACTAACTGAATTCCTAATTCAGTAATGAAAGACTTCTAGGCATAGTCCAGTACTTGCAAAGTCAGAGATTGATCAAGATGGAATTGACCACTCTAAGAGTTAGAGAAAAATATATCACTGTATTTCAATATAGCAAAACCTTGGCCAGGTAATCCATCAGATAGATTTGATATTTTGAAATACAATATGGACAACCTTATCAGAGTTGATAGTTGAACTCTGAGATATCCTAAGAGCATTTTGGTCAAGAGGATGAATTATATAGAAACTATATCCGCATGGATTCTAAGAATATTATTCTACATATTCGATCTATCCGACCGTCGGGTACCATTGCTAGATGGTCACTTTAATTAATATAAAAATTTATTCTTGTGCTACCGACTTAGGTTCGGACCTATGAGATCATACACATTAGAGTTCATGATTTGATCGGATGGTTGATCAATGATTAAGAATCGTTCTAGGATTAAATGATCAATATAATTGATGTTTAACCTAGTGCAAGTATTGCAGGAGGATCAATTAGCAATTAGATTGCTAATTGGCTTAATTTGATTAAGCCAAAGAGCTAAAATTAAGTTTAATTAAATATAATTTAATTAAATTTAGTTTGAACTTGATTGGATTAAGTCTAATTAGTTTATTGGGTAAGCCAAGTGTAAGTAAGAACTAGTTCTAGTTCAACTAGGACTTGGATCAATCCAATTTTCTAATTTAATTAAAAAATTAAATTAAAATTAAATCTAATTTAATATAATTTAATTAAGTCTTAATTAGTTTAGGATCTAATTTAATTAGGTTGAATTAATTCTGATTTGATCTGATTTGAGAAATCATGTTGGACTAAGTCAAAATAAGAATCCTAGTAAGACTAGGAACTTTCCTCCTTGCGCCACCTTAGTCCCAACGCCCACCCTTCACGCCCCCTTTGATTTTGCATGAATTCTCCATGCCCAAGAGAAGCCCACCACATCCCAAAGTCCTCCTCTTTCTTTTTTACATGATAAATTAAGTGTGGACCAAGTCAAAGTAGGAATTGGTTTTGATTTTAAATTCTATGAGATAGAATTTTAGAAAATCAAAACTTTTCCTATAGTGCACCGATTCCATCCAGATTTTTTAAAAAATTTTCATGATTTTTAGAGGGATTTTTGTATGACAAAATATAGTGGTCCATAGTAGAAAAGAAGGAGGGGGCGCCCAAGAGTTGGGCACCCATAGAAAAGGAGGGGCGCCTAAGAGTTGGGCTCCCCTTGTCTTGCCCAATTTGGATATTCCTTGTCTTGGTATTTGACCTAGATAAAGACTCCTCTATATCTCTCTATATAGGATGAATTTTGAGCTAATTTTTGGATATTTTAGATCATTAAGAGACCTTTGGGGTGTGTAAAAATTAGGAAGAAAGAGTATTGGGGCATGGGGATTTCATAGATACCAATCTAGGTATCTTGGTGAGAGAACAAAGAAGAAGAAGGATTCTTCTTCTAGGATTTTTTATTTGATCTTTTCCTCCTTCTTTAGAGATTTTTGAGAGGAATCTTAGGTTCAAAATCTCTTTCCCTTTCTTTTGAAAATTGAAGAGTCCAAGATTTGAAGAAGGTGATTTCAGATCGATCGTCAAAAAAGGATCAGCATAGTACTAGCATACTGTGCTAATTTCCTGCATTAGACTTCTAATCGTGGTTCGTGGGCTCGTGTGGATGACTCCTAAAGGCTGGATGCATGTGCAGCTTGCAACATCATCCTCAAGCCTGGATCAGTAAGTTAGAACATCTAACTTACACAGATAATAGATCTGATCTATTATTTTTATACCTATATTAGATGTAGTATATATATATGTTGATGTGATCAACATGTTTTAGTTTCTTCTTTAGATTTTTAATTTTTGATTTAATAACATGCCATGATTATGTAATAGATCTTAGATCTATAGTATTTTCTAAAATTTAAAATTAATTTTGATTAATTTTAGTCTTTCGTTGTCTGATCTGGAAAAAGTTTCAAGATCTAGCTCTGAAATCCTTGATCTGGTTTTATCAATTGGTATTAGAGCAAAAAAATTTTTTTATTACATGATTATTTGAGTATGTTTAGATTATTTTTTAGATTAAATCTAATTTATAATCTAATTATTAAATCTAAAATTGATATTTTTGATCATACGAACTACTATAAGATTGTCCTACTGTAAAATTTATCCTTTACAGTAAAAAGATTATCCTAGTTCATATTGATCTGCTTCTAATCATAAATTTATTAGATTTAATCTAATTTTATTTATAATTTAATAGATTTTAAATAAATTTAAATTTGAAAGTAAAATTTTTAGATTGTACGGACTGCTATAAGGTTGTACTTGCTGTAAGATTTATTCCTTATGGTAGAAAGATTGTCCTAGTATATGCTGATCTAAAATATTAATCATAAAATTTTTGATTAGATCTAAAAAATTTTATGATCTGATTAAAAATATTTTAATCTAATTTTAATCATCATAAATATATTAGATTTGATCTAAGATAATTTATGCTTGATTATAGTTAAAATTATTTTAATTACATAAATCTGTTTAGATTAGATCTAAAGTAGTTTCATACTTATTTTACTTGTATATTGATTATGAATCAAATATGTAACTTGATTGATAGAACCATGTTATAAAAATATTTTATAAATATAAAAATTATTTTTGAAAAGTTGAATCCCAATCCTCAGTCCAAAACTTAATTAAGAATTAAGAAGTTGTTTGATTAGGATCTAAAATTATGAATTAAAGATCCTAAGCTACAAATCATAACACATTGGGTTAAATGGATTAGTGGGGATTAGATCCATTAATTGGATTAGACCTAGGGTTAGATTAAAGAATGGACTTAATTAGAGAATTGACTAAATCTAATCAATTATTATCTTAGATTAAGTCAAGGATTCTCTAGATAAATTATAATAGTTATAGTTGGTCAAGTCCATATCTTTAACAAGACCTAATATGGACTTGATTCTTGGTTATGCGGTCCAGCATGAGCTGTTAGATTGATCTAATTGAAACTAATTGAATCAGTTGATGTCCAAGATAAACCAGATCAATGGTCTTTAATTGGCAGCCCGCTTATCTGGCTATTTCTGATGGTGTCTAATGCAAGCTTTGGTAGACCCTCCTATTGATCGAACTTTTCCAGTCTCTTGGTGAAATTATGTTTTGATCGGATCACTTGACTATTCGAGCTGAGCTATATCAACTAGATAAATTAGTTTGACTGATTTAGATACTCCTAGACCAGCCTATTAAGTGATCTTTCTTAAGCTGATTTGGTAAAGTCGGTGGGAAGGATCATGACAAGCTGGTTCATCTGACATTTCCTCATCTTTAAATTAATATCCTCTAAAATTATTAGGTTCTTAAAATGAAATAGTTATTATGATAACTAGATCATAGCCTTCCATTAAACTGGGCTGATAATGGATCCATTAGTTGGATAATCATTAAAGGCCCAAAGGCCTGATGTTTATCGGCTAATAAAATTATTATTCATTATGTAATTTCTTAGCTGCATCTTTCTAAATGGTGGTTAGGTTGGCTAACCAAAGTTGGACCTAATCATTCATTGGTTTGATGAGCCAAGTATGGTCATGTTAATGGTTGAACCTAACTGGACCTTTTTAGTGGAGGCTAAAGCCTACTGATTAGAGACTGGGATAAAATTTAATTACTAAAAATTATTTAAAGAAATAATTGATTATGAACCTACCCTTAGATGTACATGAATTGGCCAACCAAAGTTGGACTCGTGTGCAGTCTATGTGAATTCTAGTATCCACTAAGAAATTATGATAATTTCTTGAATTGAAGGTAGAGGCTATCATTCGAATAAAATAGTGAAAGAATTTTTTGGTTAAAATTCAAAATCTTTAGGTTTAATGAATCAATTGCTAATTAGGCTATGATTTTTTTTGTGCAGATATGGACCACTTTTCTATCGCTTCCGATCATTGTTGGATAATGATAAGTTGATGGGACCCAACTTCGGTAGCTGGTATCGAAAGTTAAAAATTATCCTGGAGCATAAATGGAACCTATATGTATTAATGGATTCTACACTTGAGGAGCTAGCTGTCAATGCACGTGAAACAGTCAGAGACACTTATTAAAAGTGGCTCAATGATCGAATCACGATGCGCTGCATAATGCTGACTGCTATGAGTGATGAGTTCAGTCGTAGATTTGAGATGGCTCAGCCAAAGGACATGCTTCAAGTGTTGGAGGATTTTTTTGGCACACTCGATGATGTGGAGAGGCATAAGACTAGTTGTATCATCTTCAATGCCAGGATGCAGGATGGTGCCTCTATCACTAATCATGTATTGTACATGATCGAGCTGATAGAGCGTTTGAGCAAGCTTAATTTTTTCTTGCATAAGTAGCTTGGGAAGGATGCAATACTGAACTCATTGCCCAAGTCTTTTCTCTCATTCCTTACTTATTTTAGAATAACAAAGCCTGAAGTAGACTACCATGGGTTACTAGGGTTGCTTCAGATCTTTGAGAAGGATCATCAACTCCACAAGGAGTCGGTGAACATAGTGGAAGGTTCGTCTTCTGATTCTCGATCCTTTAGAAAAGAAAAGAAGAACAAGAAGAAGAAAGCTAAGAAGGTGTAAGTTTCAGGCTGGAACATCTATGTAGGGTCAGACTAGGAATATCAAGCCTGATAAGAGTCTACCTGAATGCTTCTTTTGTAAGAAGTGGAAGCATTGAAAGAGGAACCATCCTCAATACATTGTCTCTCTAGACCCAAAAAGGCAGAGGAAGAAGCAAGTGGTTGCTGGGCAAGGTATTTATATGATAACTTTCTTGTAATTTTTTTATTTATGATATTACTGACTGAGTATTGGATATTCGATAGTCCTTACTATATTTATAATTTATTACAGGGATTGTAGGTCAGTAGGAGATTCGAGCAAGGTGAAAGGTTTTTTGAATGTTGGAGATGGAAGATCAGTTTCAATTCTAGCTTTAGAAATTCTGAAACTTGTATTTGAGTTTCATACCATTGTTCTTAGTGATTGTCATTTCTATCCCAGTTTCTTTTTGAATGTTATTTCTATAGGCCTTCTGGCCAAAAATGATTACGAAATATCAATAAAAAAATAAGTTTGTAATATTATTATGAATGGTGTTACTATTTTCTATGGATATTTGAACAATGATGTGCATATGCTATCACAATCTATTAACGTAGTCTATTCAACTGGCAAGCATCCTAGATTATATAGTATGTCAGATATCTATTTATGGCACTGTAGGCTAGGTCATATAAACAAGAACAGGATAAACATGTTGACTCAAGAGGAAATTCTCAAAGTTAGTAATAGTGAATCACTTCCAATCTGTGAGTTCTGTCTTTTTGATAAAATGACCAAGTCATCTTTTACTAGAAAAGGTGAAAGAGCCACTGAGCTCTTAGGTCTAGTACATACTGATGTATGTGGACCAAGGAGCACAAGTGCCAGAGGTTGATATTTCTACTTTATTATTTTCACAGATGATCTATCCAGATATGGATATGTCTATCTGATGAAACACAAGTTGGATTCATTTAAAATGTTCAAATAATTTCAAAGTGAAGTAGAAAAATAAGTAGGGAAGAGTATCAAAACTCTTCAATCTAACCAAGGAGGGGAATATTTTTCTAGTGAGTTTCTCACATATCTAGCGAGAATGGAATTCTCTTCCAATGGACTCCTCCAGGAATACCACAACATAATAATATGTCTGAAAGGAGGAATCAGACTCTATTAGACATGGTTCGATCTATGATAGATTTTGCCAGCTTATTGATATCCTTCTGAGGATATGTACTCGAATCAGCTTATTATCTATTAAATAGGATACCAAGTAAGTCTGTAGTTAAGACTCCATATGAGATATGTGAAGAAAATCTAGCAAGATTTTTAGAATGCAATTCAAAACCTTTTCAAAATTTAATAGTAGCAAAAGCTAGAATTAATCAGCATTTATTGATCAAATCAATTAAACCCTACACAGGATCTGGATATGCTAATATATAATTTAAAATTTAAATGCGATCGATCAGCAAATCATATTTGCTGATCGATGCGAGTTTAGAACTCGATATTTTTGCATGGGTAGATGATCTCCATGATTTGAATCCACCAAAATAAGCCTCTGGTGTTGTGCTATAGCCGCACACTCATCTGACCTCTATGGATGGTCCACATGGAGCTCTTGATCCTAATCAGCTCCATCGGAGTGCTAGCTCCTTGCTAGAGTCTTTGACAGTTGATCTCGATCGATCCAATCGATCATCTTTTTTTTGATCTCTTAAATGCTCTAAAAAATTAGAACTTACTTTTTAGAGGATGATGAGGTGGTGTTTCAAATTTAGTGGCGAACTGATGCTCACAGTGAAGAAAATCCTTATTTCTCGGATCAGGTTCGTTCAGATCTGATCAGATCAAGAGATATATTTTAAATTTTTTTTTTTTGATCCAGATCAGATCTAAAATATTTTAGATCTAATTCTTATTATTTTAATAATCAAAATAAATTTAGATAAATTAAATCAAATTTAATTTATCTTGAAGTGGGTAATCCTATTATCCGTTGATGATCCTGTAAGCAACGGAAGGTTCTGGATCTAGCCATGCAAGTACTTGGCCTCTATTGGTATCCACTCAGACTGGATCTGGAGATCCTCTTCTTCTCTATCACGTCTCCAAAAATTAGATCTGAATCTGATCTGGAGAATCTTCAAAACACCTTTCGAAGATCAGCAGTTGTCCTTTGCAGTAGCGCAGCCTTCTAGCTTTCAGTCGCCTTTCTCTCATCTGGATTGCACCAACCAAGAACCCAAAACACTTTTGGATGTGGAGAGGAGAGGGAGAAGATGCTTTGGCATGGAGGAGGAGAGGAGAGGCAGCCTTGGGGCATGAGATTTTCAATTGCTCTTTGAGTTGGGCGTAGGATCTTATTTATAGACTATCTGTGATCCAACTCCTCTTCTTCCCAACTAATCACAACTCTTTGTGAAATCAGATCTAAATCTGATTGGTGGAAATAGAGTCTCCTGGATTCCTCCTTAGATGGCACCTAAGACCAGTCAAAGTTGATTCTTAGGAGAACTCTAATCGGAATCCAAAAAGAGATGGAGTCCCTATCCAACAGGGACTCCTAGGTGCCTCCAGCTTGGGCGCACGCCAAGGGTGGCGTGCGCCCTCCTCCTTGCCAGGTTCTAGCAGGAGGACAAGCCCCCACTAGCCCTCCAATAGGTGTGTGACACATAGATAGAAGTTAAAGTATCTATGGTCAACATTTGATCAGTCAAAGGTCAACTTTTGACCAAAATTAAAGGACGAGAAATGGCAGGTGATCTAAAATGGCAGGTGATGTCTTACAAAATAAGATAACCTTTTCTGACTTAGACAAACTCTAGTCAGATAAAGTGAAGGCCTCTGATCGAGCACAAACTTCTTTGGCTCAATCAGGACAACTAATTTATGATAGTAAAAGAAGAACGTTAGGTTCAATCGAGTGCTAGCACGATTTTCTTGAACCTAATTGAATCTCATTCAGATTAATTGAACTGGATCAATTCAATTGATGATTGAGAAGTGGTAAAAATATACTAATAAAAGTATTAAATTATAAAATAAATTAATCTATTTTATTAGAAATTAATATTTTTATTAATCTTATGTAGGAAAGAAGGCCACCAATGTGAAGATCTCATCTTTCTGGTTCAGATGAAAAAAATTTCAGGCAAAACGGACTTCAAAAGAGCCCAGAATTGAATTTCAAAAAAAAAAAAACAACCGACGCAACGCTGACGTCAGCATTTTTCGCGGCGCACGGTGGACCATCTGAAGGGTAATTCGGGAATTTCATAGCTTAAAGCGCGCGCTGATTGGCTGAAGAACGCGGCGGTCCATGCAACACTGGGCTCGCGCACGGTCCATGGAGGGCAATTTGGGAATTCGGCTTGATCCAACGGGTGATTTTCACTAAAGCTTGATCGAACGGACGAGAAGAAGGCGCTGATGGATGGCATCCATAGCTCTCGGTCGAGATCCAACGGCCGAGATTCATTCCGACGTAAAACTATAGATCTGAAGCCTTCTTTCAATGCGATCGGACGGTCCAGATTCGATCCAACGGCCGATCCAACGGCTGAGATTAAATCTGACTTGATTTGGGTTATTTTAAGGGGTTTTTGAGTGGTTTTTGGACCGTTTGATCACCATCCAACGGTCAGAATTACCCAGATCTTAATTTGAGTTGTTTTGGGAGTCTTAAACCTAGTTTTTGATGGAATTTGAGGGAAAATCAAATTCTTTATCTATAAAACCTATGGTTGTCGTACAAAAAAAAAAAAAAAAAGAGAGAGACAAAGAGAGAGACGAGGAGAAAGAGAGAGAGGGAGAAAGAGAGAGAGGAGGAGAGATAAAAGAAAAGTAATTTGTGAAAACATCAAAAAAGGGTTTTTGATTTTTCTTCAATGATTAAGACATCGATCAAGGAGCTCCTTCTTCACCAAGTTCTCCACATCAAGAGCAGCAGATAATCAATTTCAGCAATCAAACAGTCTAATTTCTTCATGCTTTTTATTTTATTCTGTTTTTAAATTTGTTATCATGAACTAAATTTTATTTTACTAAGGCTAAGGTGTAGCCACTCTTTTGATGCAATATTCAGTATGATTTATTTTTAAATTTTATTCATGAGGAGTATATAAATCTGATCTTAATGCTTTTAGATTACTGGCCATCTTCTAATTGATCTGATGAACATAGATGTTACGAACCAAGTATATCTATGTTAATGCTTCTTGATTATATACCTTGTATTATGAATCAAATTAGAATTCATATGCATGCGGAAATTTTAGTGCGCTTTGGACGCAGTATTTTTAATTAGGGGTTTCACAAAACCTAATGCATTAATATTATTTAAATTACACCTGGATCAAAGGGTAATTAATAAATATTAATAGTTTTGCTATGCCTGGACCAAAGGGTAGTGAATAAATTAGGAGACTCCACCATCACATGAAATAAAATTAATCTGAAAACCTAAATATTATATTGACTGAGTTGGTGAACCGATTGCCTTAGTAATCCATTGCTCTTGAATTTAAAACCCTAATAATTTACACTCTCTCTATTTAATTAAAAACTTTTAATTATTTTTTATTTTTTTTTATTTCTTATTCTCATAAATCGATCTTCTAAATAAAGCATAGGAAAGAGCTTTTCAGTATTTATTTTCCAATCCTCTAGGGACGATACTCTACTCATTCACTTTATTACTTGATCGACTGGTGCACTTGCCATTGCTATAAATTAGTACGCATCAAGTTTTTGGCGCCGTTGCCAGGGATTGTGTCTAAAACAATATTGAAATTTTGATCCTAGCTTTACTTTAGAATTTTAATTTTAATTTTTATTATTAAAAAAAAAAAAATTAGTGCATGACACGTACTGGACATAGTAACTTACTACCTCTAGATCTAGAAATTGAAAGGACTATTAGAAGACTACAATAAGAGAGAAACATGGCAGCTGAAGATCCTGACGACATCAATCTAGGAGTGGATATGGCGACTGAAGGACAGCATGAAGCTATTCGATCAGTACATCGTCCATTAAATGATTATATCATACCATCTTTAGCCGATGTAGCTTCGAGCATCAGGAGACCGCCTGTACGAGCAAACAACTTTGAAATAAAATCGGCGATGATCCAGATGATTCAATCAACTGTCCAATTCAGTGGACACGTGCATGATGATCGAATGCCCATATTTCTAATTTTCTTGAAACTTTGCGATACTTTTAAAATTAATGGGGTGTCGGATGATGCTATTAGATTAAGGTTATTTCCTTTCTCTTTATGTGATAAAGCTAAAAATTGGCTTCATTCTCTTCCGGCAGGTTCTATCACAACTTGGGATGTCCTAGCCCAAAAATTTTTAACCAAGTACTTTCCACCTTCCAAAACTGCTAAGATGCGCAACGATATCACTTCTTTTATGCAGATGGATATGGAGACGCTATATGAGGCTTGGGAGCATTTCAAGAAACTGCTGAGGAGATGTCCACATCATCAACTACCCGTTTGGCTTCAGGTACAAACTTTCTATAATGGTTTATCCCCTATTAATCGATCTATGATTGATGCAGTAGTAGGAGGAACCATTAATCAAAAAATAAAGGAAGAAGCCTTCGATCTGATCGATGAGGTGGCATCAAATAGCTATCAATGGAAAACAAAGCGCATGATGCCAAAAAGACTAGCAGCTGTGCAGGGAGTAGATTGCGTGCCAACTTTACTAGCTGAAATTGCAGCCCTTAGAGTCGAAGTCAACAACTTAAAGGGAACAGCTATGCATGTTCAGAGCATGACTTGTGATCTGTGTGGAGGAGGACACGATACGAGCAATTTCCAGACAGGTAATCCTTTTGCTAAAATAACTGATACAGCTACTTATATTGGTAATTTTTTTAGGCCGCAACAAAACAATCCCTACTCCAACACATACAATCAAGGGTGGAGGCAGCACCCAAATTTCTCATGGAGCAATCAAAATGCAGCCAAACAGCCACCCCCAGGATTCCAAGTTCCTGAAAAGAAGTCCAACATAGAAGAGCTGATGGTCAAATTTATGCAAAACCAAGAAGCAACTATAAAAAATTTGGAAGCCAAACTTAGGCAAGACCAAACAGCAATAATTCGAAACTTGGAGATGCAAATAGGTCAAATGGCTAAGATAATCTCCGAGAGACCTCAAGGATCCTTGCCAAGCAATACGGAAACAAATCCAAGGGAGCAAGTCAATGCTATCACCCTAAGAAGTTGTACAAAGCTGGAGGAGCCACATCAGAAGAATGAGACTGAAGAGCCAACAACAAATAAGGAACCATCAACTCAAACTCGTCAGTCACCAAAACAACCAGCAGATGGATGGTCTCCCAGGTATATGGTTTGCTGATCCAAATGTGA